>ML788693.1:230450-252589 GCA_009831015.1 Picea engelmannii | reverse complement strand
TGATTGAATGTAACCTTGCTTTCTCATCATATCTTGATCTTGTTTCAACTCATTGGATGAAATTTTGTTTGTGGATTGATATCAATTTATTTTGTTTTGTTTATCTTACACATGGTTGTTATCTTGATAGTTTCTTACCTGTGTGAGATTACCTTACATGAGTGTCCTAGTTTGCTAATACACTTACTAAGTAATTTATTGATGGTCTATGTGATTTTTAAGGTTTAATGCACTTTCATGTCTTATATGTATATCTTCACACTTAATTCTCATAGGTGACATTGAAGAACTAATCAATCATAATGATCAATGACAAACACAAGATTATCTAAGGAGGTAGGCATCCCCTTAATAAAATTTGGAAAAAGAGTTCAATGGTACATGCAAATCAGTAAATTTTAGAGTTATTATTTGGAGTGATTTAAACCATGTAAATTACATAGCTTCAAAATTATTCTACCAAATCCCTCAAAGTACTCAAAGTAGAGAGATAAAGTAAACTTTTACCTTGAATCCCGCAATATTCTTCTTTCAATTCTTCTACCAAATCCATATAAAATATAAAATTTTGATAAGAATAAATAAATAGTCAATTCTTATACCAAATCCCTCAAAGTATAGATATAAAATATAAAATTTTGATAAGAAGAAATAAATAGGGAAGTTTAAACTTTTTTTTACTGGCAACTATTATTGGAATTGCAATTTTGTATTACTAAAATTTCATTTTTGAATGTATAATCGGAAAACCTGTAATGCACCTCCTCAACAAGTGTCATTTGCAATTCCAACATTTTTTCTAATTTTTTCACTGAATTTTAGGCAATTTTTTGACCAGAATTTGAGCAAAACTGATAAAAAATATACCTTGCAAAAGTTCAAAAAGTATCATGTTTAGACTACTACAGTATTTGAGTTATTCCTCTTTATCAAGGAACTTGAAATAAGAGCTCTGCATGTTGGAACTATAATTTATATTGTCAATGTATCTAGTTGCAACTTACCCGAGTGTCCAGGGTTCAATTAGTTTTAAGTTAGGTAGAGCGGGGATATTTTTATTTTTTCTGAAATTACATATTTTTAATTTAGTCTTTTAACATAGGATAAGATGTTTTTGAATTATATAAAATGTTACCAGAGTGTAGGTTTTCATAGTTAATCATAATGATATTGAAGTTTACATAAACATAGAATTAAAATTTTCTAGTGGACACTCAACCCATCATCAAAGGCAAACAAAACTGAAATGATAGAGAAATCTGTTGGGTAAGATTTATATCTTAAAAAATAATATATTTGAAAATTGAAATATAAAGGAAACACAATTTAGTAAAAAATTCTATATTTCTAAAAAGGCCAAGGGATCCATAGGTAAGGGGTAAAAAGTTAAAATATGTAAAAAGGAAGAAAATCATTTGTGGTGGAGAATAGAAGTCAAATAAAACTAAAACCAAGAAATCAAAATAGAGATAAGGCTTAATGACCAATACCGTGAATAATGGGTTTCCAAGATGACATTGGTTAAAAGTAAATTTGGACAAAATCACTAATTTCACTTGGATTATACAAACTTAGCCACTCAAATCTATAGATCCAACCATTCATCACTAGATTTAGAGCACAATCAAACTGGAAAAGTTACCATAAAACATTCAAACGGTAGAAGGTTTAGACTAGTGCTTCCAAGATTGCTTAAGTTTGTAACCATCTTCCTCATTAAAAGTATCATGATGTTTTTCAATTTCCAGGACTCCTCTAATAATTGAATAATAAGATGGTCAACCATATTGATTAGTCTTTCCTTGTGATTGAATGTATACTTTCTTTCTCATCATATCTTGATCTTGTTTCAACTTAGATGAAATTTTTCTTGTGGATTGATATCAATTTATTTTGTTTTTTTTATCTTACACATGGTTGTTATCTTGATAGTTTCTTACATGTGTGAGATTACCTTACATGAGTGTCCTAGTTTGCTAATACACTTAGTAAGTAATTTATTGATGGTCTATGCGATTTTTAAGGTTTAATGCACTTTCATGTCTTATGTGTAGATCTTCACACTTAGTTCTCATAGGTGACATTCAAGAACTAATCAATCATAATGATCAATGAAAAACACAAGATTATCTAAGGAGGTGGGCATCCTGTTAATAAACTTTGGAAAAAAGGTCTAGTGGTACATGCAAATGGGAATGGCATGGAGTAATGAAGAAAGTGAAATTTGAGCATATCATAATGACATCAAGTTGTGTCTAACAATGGAATGTCATAAATAGGCAACCTTGGTAGTTTCAACATGTGAACCACAAATTTCAATGTTGGAAACACAACATCAAGTTTGGTGAGAATGGTGTGCTAGCTGAAAAAATCAAGGAGATGACCAAAGCCACATGCATGAACCTAATTTCTAATTTTTTTTAAGCATATCATACATGTTTTCAGTCACATAAAGTCTTTCAAATGACTTTTAATTCAAATAGACAATTTTACCATGTGTTTCACCATAGGTGCTCGAGGGCCCCTTTATGGATTAAAATCCATGTCATGGAACGAGATCATAACATCATCAAACATATAGATCAAATTCCATATAATGGGGATGAAATATGAGTGAAGAAACTTTGATTCCAGTGAAACAACTATCTACACAGAACTTGTACTTTAATCTCTAAGTCTTTTCATGCACTCTTTTGGTGATCCTTCAATTTTAGTTTCTAAATGCCAAAAAGATTTACATAAATATTTTTAGAGAATACATACTCAGTTAAAAATTGTTAGTGCCTACTACACTTAACAGTAAGTCATTCATTATCCCAAGGCCTAATGAAGGAGTTACAAGTTTATAAAGCCCAAAAATTGAGGGGTCTCATTTTAAAGGAATTTCAATGACTTCTTGGGCTTTCTTTGAGATTGTTTGTGATCTCCCCCTTACTTTTCATTTTATTAATGGTCATAATATATTAACGATGGATTTTTAGAGCTCAATTCAAATCATAAAATCCATGAAGTTACCACAAACCTGAATGTTTACCAAAGAGCCATATAAGTTGTCAAATAAAAAAAAACCCATGTATAATCAATGGTTCAGCAAGGCAAAGACTTTTTTTAATGGTGATGAATAATAATTATGGTTTGCACATTAATTCTACACTTTGTTGTAGCTCTTTGAGAATTTTTACCAAGTTTTGAGCCAAATTGTTTACTTGAGAGGCTTGTTGGCTTCCCAAGTGAATGATTTCTCTCAAAAAGGAAAAACATTCACTAAGAGTGACAAAAAGCTATCTAGGTGATATATTCACTTCTTTCTTTTGAGGTGCAAGAAATTAATGTTGCCTAGGCTAAGAAAATGATCAAAATTCCTATTTTTTTGGGAAAATTTAGCTAAAAAAGATTAAATTTCTACTAGAAGAGAACAATGAGTCTTCAAGTCAAGTGATTTGGCCATACAACCCTTTGATGTCAATGATTTAACTCCAAAAGCCAAATCTTTCACCTTTGAGGCTAGCACACCTTTTTTTCCTTAGTGATTTAGATAACATGTGTATTTTCTCAATCATTGAGGGAATCTTGAAATGAATCACTCATATCAAAAATTATATGTCTTGCTTCAACAATGATTGAGTATATGCATCTTTCTTTAGTGATTTCTAATGACTTTTGAACTTCTCGTTGCATGGATATAAAGTGTTGCACTTTTTTGCTACCTAAAGTTAATGTTTCCTTCTCATTTTCCCCTCTTTCACTTCATTATTCATTGTTAGTGGTTGTGTTCTCATGTTTTCTTTAATTTTTGCAAAACTACACATTGCAAAACCATGGTAAAAACTAAAACAAAAAAACAACCATTTTCCACGCATTGCACAGTGCCAAAGTCATAAGGAACAACATGGAGTTTCCCAGAAATTGATTTGCAGATTTTTTCCTCACTAGGGTAGCATGTTAAGGGTTTAATGATGCATTGTTTCTTGGTGTATGGAAACAATAAGGAGAAACCCCCATAACACTATGCATTTTTATCCCTCGGATGAATGCGTAAAGTTTTGAGGTATCCATAGTTATTCCCCGTATCCATAGTTATTCTCCATTCAAATAATTCAATTTGGCATTCTGCCCATCGGTAGAGGATGACCAAGTCCATGAAAAATTGATTTGGTATTGTGGCCATGGTTAAAAATTTGTTGGGAAATGAGAAGCAGATGCTAAGAATGAGAAATGATAATTTTTTTTTGTTGCCTCCATTCATGGTGTTGAGGTGAAAATGAAATATCCAAATATTTATGAACCAAAGAAAGAAGGCCTATAATTATCTTGGGGTTTGAAGCATTTGTTTCTGATCTAAAATGAACAATTAAAACCTCTTGAAAAATCCTATTATTGTGTTTTTTTACCGTTAAATTTTTAACTTTTTTGAACTTGAAATCTTGGCATGCATAAAATTGTTAGATTAGTTGTCATGCTAATATAACAAATAAATTGAAAACCTTCATCTTATCACTATTGATTATATTTATTGATTTTAATTAATATGAAAAAAATGTCGATAAAAATGAAGTTGATTTTTAACCTTTTTGAACTTGAAAGCTGGGCATGCATAAAATTGTTAGATTAGTTGTCATGCCAATCTAACAAAGAAATTGAACCTTCATCTTATCACTATTGATTGCATTTAGTGATTTGAATTCATATAAAAAAATGTTGATAACAATGGAGTTGATTTTGTATTGTAAACATTAGTAAAGAATTATGCAATAGAAATAATATTCCAAACTAGTTTTCTCATGATTAAAGCTTAATGACATGTTTATATTTTTATGCACAAAATTTTAATGAATTTCAATGAAAATTCTGAAAATTCCTCGAAACTAATAGTTATATGAGCTTGATTCACAAATATTTTGTTATCCATTTAAAAAAGCTTATATATTCATTTAAAAAAGCTTATATATTCCTTCACCATGTGCATATTTTAATCATGTGACACAAAACTTATTTATCACTTCCATTTTGCATATTTCATAGAAGTCAAGTTATTAATTTCCTAGACGAAATTGCTAAATTTACAAAGCCTTATTAAATGAATTTATGTTTTATTGTGTATAGTTTTGCATTTTGTTTTTAATGAGAAGAAAAAAAAGTTATTCAAACCAAAAGATTATGGAGCAAGTATTCAAGGTCACATTTCAAGAATTCTTATTGCAAATTTTACTCATGGACTAAAACCATAAAACTCATAAGGAATGAAGGTTAAAGGTATAGTACTTTATTAAGAATCCAAAATATCAAGTTGATGTAGCCAAAGCCTGAGATTCATTCACAAGATTTCAGCCCAAACGGATAATTGAGTCAAAAGTTATGACCCTCGAAAAATCCTCGAAAAATCCTTGCATCATTCTCCTCTGGCTGAAAAGAACACAACTCTTGCAAGTTATTGTCTTCAAAATGTTTTCATTTAATGGGATCTAGGTTCAGTAAGCCCCCCTCTGTAATCCACGTACTCTCTGTTGGTGCTACGCATTCCCATTGGACCAAATATCAGTTGCATTGGCCTTGTCAGGTATGAAGGGTCTTCTTATCTAAAATATGTGCAATCTTTTCTTTTTTTCTTGCTTGGAATGACTTGTTTCCAATCCACCTCTGCCTCATTATCATCACCCATATCGTCCCCATGAAATATATACAAATCAGAAACATTAAACATAGGGGAGATATCGAGGTCAGCTGGTAAATTGACCTTATAAGCATTGTCGTTGATTTTCTTGAGAATCTTGCAAGGACCAATTTTCTTATACTTCAATTTGTGGTAGGTTCCTCTAGGAAATCACACCTTCCGTAAATAAACCATCACCAAATCACCTTCATTGAATACCTGGTATTGTCGGTGAGAATCTTTTATAATTTTGTTCTGTTCATTACTAGCCTGTAGTTTTTGTCTCACCTTTTGCTACAACTGTTGAATGTGTTATGCAAATGATTCCCCATCATCACTAGTCCTATCCCCAAGTGGTAGTTGCACCAAATCTAGGGCACCCATAGGATTTCTACCATAAACAACCTAAAATGGAGATTTACCTGTAGATCTATTCACTGAATTATTGTAGGCAATTTTTTCTTGAGGTAAAGCCAAATCCCACTACTTGGGTTTCTCTTCAACAATGCTCTGTTTCCCAAAATCCAATTTACCACCTCGGTTTTTCCATATGTTTGGGGGTGATAGGCACTACTGAACTGTAATTTAGTCCCCATTTTCTTCCATAAATTCCTCCAAAAATGACCCAAGAACTGAGTATCTCTATCATAGGTAATAGTTTTTGGAACCCCATGCAATCTAACAACTTATGAAAAAAAGAATTATCCCACCCTCGATGCATCACTAGTTTTCTTGCAAGCAATGAAATGAGCCATTTTAGAGAACCTATCATCAACCACAAAAATAGAATCATTACATCGTTGTGTGTTTGGGAGCCCCGACACAAAATCCATGCTCATATATTTCCATGGGCATGTGGGCATTGGTAATGACATATACAACCATGTGTTATGTAAGTGTTCTTTAGACATTTAACAAATCCTACATCGTTCCACATATTTGGTTATATCGTTTTTCATCTTTGACCAGTAATACGTATCTTTGATTAAGGCTAGTGTCTTATCCTTTCCAAAATGTCCTGCCAAACCACTACTATGAAGGTATCTGATAATATTTCCCTCATTAAACCAATTGGAATGCATAATTGTTTTCCTTTGAAGATGTAGCCATCTTGCATAAAATATTCACCTTGATTAATATCCATGTTCCCAGCAACTGGATTCTTCAATTGTTCCACAATCTCTCGAAAATCATTATCATATGCTAATACAGGTGGATATCGGTGGCCGCCCACCTTTTCCAACTGACTCAAAACATTTTTCTGACAATTTTGGTAATTTACTATTTTTAGTAGTTTTTAACTTCCGAGGCCATTTTGAGGGCCTAAATGAAGTTTTTTCGGGATAAATATTCTTAATGATAGTCGAAGGCTCTAATTGATCCCCCAAAATGAATATCCTTGACAGTAACTTTCCAATGATCTTTTGTGCGCCACAAACAAAGATTGCATGCCAAAGTTATGCTCCCAGGAAGTTGATACACAAAACTACCCAAAACAGGGTCCACAAAATTGTTGACTTTTCATCTTCCGGGGTTAGGGTTTTGTATTTTCTTTATGATAAAAAGGCCTTTGGAGCCTCAATATAAAATGATCTTCTTACTAATTTGAGTATCAGACACATCTCTTCTTAGAGATAAGCTGCCACCATTCTAGCGAGTCTTTCACTCTATGTTTTTACAGTCTTTGTACATTTTCGATCATTAATAGAAAATTGTGTATTACTGTATATCTCTGTTTATGGTTTCATCTATGATACATTTCTATTATATTATTGGATATCTGAGATATCTCTGTACATTTCTTTATTATATCTTCGCTCTCATTTTGTGCCAAAAATAATTTGGATCAGTGGTATCAGAGCAGGCTTCTCTTGATCGTTTTTCAGTGCATGTCCTTGACGAGGTTCGAGTATATCAAGTTGGGTCTCAATATTTTCTCTCTTGAGGAAAATCGCTCTCGCATGCCCAAGAAACCCTCTATGGCAGAAAAAAAAACCGACGGAGCAAAATATTCTCTCAATCTGTTGCTTGAGCAAGCTCTCACGCGACAGAGGGACAAAATGATGGAGAATTTTTCCCACATCCTTCACTGCTTTCCGATAGCAGCAATCACATCTTCATCAAGCAACCACTTTGGAAGCACCTCACCTTTCAAGGTACAAGTTAATTTTGACATTCCCGTATTTGAAGGTCAGATAGATGCAGATGCCCTAGAAAAATGGTCAAATATACTAGAAGATTATTTCTCTGTTCATAATTTCTACGATAGGGAAAATATCACCTTTACACTCCTTAAGGATCCCTCCCATGTAAAACATTGGTGGGAAACTTACTAGGAGAAAATTTCCACAGAGGAGTCTGGAATATATGGGGCCCAACCCACTTGGGATTTTTTTGTGGATGCGGTAAATGAATAGTATTACCCTGTTGGAAACTATGAGGACCAATACATGAAATGGACCACACTGCGGCAAGAGAGGGGCCAATAAGTTCCAGAGTTCACCAATACCTTCCATACCTTTCACACCAAGTTGGGTATCAAAGACTCTGAATGACATTTGGTTCTGAAATAACATGGGGCTCTACAGAGATACATCCAAATTGAAATGGATTTTCTGGACATCTCATCAATCAGTGCTTCTTATCAATATGTTGTTAAAATCGAGCACAAATTTAAGCACCAGAACAAACGGGAGTTTGGGTCTACAAATTTGCAATAACCAATGTATGATAAAGATGACCCTAACAAACAGCCTCCCGAAAACTAGTCTAAGCCACAAGAAAAGAAGGGTCATGGAAAGACAAAGAAGGAAATTGGAAAATGGTGCGATTTCCACAAAATCCCTTGGTACAACACTGATGAATGTCTCTCGAAACATTCATTGGTGGACGAGATCAAAGACAAGGAGACAAACCCTAATTCAGAATCTGATTCAGAAAATAATGATAGAAGACAGATCATCGACACAGACCCCAGTGCTATTGTCGCGACCACAACAATTCAACTGAAAAAACCAATAGATCCTGAAGAGAGGGAGCTCCTTTTTCATTCACATATGTGGGTGAAGACGACCTCACTACATTTTATTCTTGACAATGGAAGCCAGAAGAACCTCATCTCAGCATAGGTCGTCAAACAATTGGGATTGTCGACAACACCACACCTGCAACCATACAACATCAGGTGGCTTCATCAAAGACGATATCTTCATGTCAGCCAGCAGTGCCAATTATCATACAACATCCATCCCTTCAAGGATGAGGTATTATGTGATTTTTCCCCACCGGATCTCTGTGATGTTTTCTTGGGCCAACCATATATATGGAAGCACCATGTTGTTTATGAGTCTCAACCTCGTAGTGTCATTGTTACTTTGGGGGGTCATCTCTACAGAATACCAGAGGTAGTTCCAACTATTGTCCCACCTAAACAGTGCCGCAAGGTAGTATCTCATACTACAAAATTCAGCTTCTTCACAGTCTGTTCAAAGTGTGAACAGAAGAACACCAATGCAGCCCCAGTCCAAGCACCTTCTATCCAACAAAAGCATGTCGAAAAGATTGCAGCAAAGTATAAATATTCCTTCTACACATAAGAATATCATGTATTCAGACTGGTTAAAAATGTCCAACCCTTCCATCCATAGGTTTGTGACAACCTTCAACAAGCTAAGCATCGTAACTTCTCCAACAAGGAAATAAAATCATCAAGATGCAGATTCAAAAAACACTTTTCCCTCTCCCTCGGTAACTCAAAGCAATGGATACCATTTCTTCCTAAGGAGGGAGGATTGATCCAGGTGGATATCAGTGACCACCCACCTATTCCAACTAGCTCAAAACAATTTTCTGGCAATTTTGGTAATTTACTATTTTTAACAGTTTTTAACTTCCAAGGTCATTTTGAGGGCCTAAATGAAGGTTTTTCGAGATAGACATTCTCAACGATACAGAAAGGATCTTATTGATCCCCCAAAATGAATCTCCTCGACGATACCTTTCCAATGAGCTATCGTGTGCCCCAAATGGAGATTGTATGTCAAAGTTACGCCCCCGGGAATTTGATACACCAAACTACCCAAAACGGGGTCCAAAAAACTATTGGATTTTCATCTTTTGGGGTTAGGGTTGTGAATAAGAGTAGCGGACACATCTCTTCTCAGAGATAAGCTGCCACCATTCTAGCGATTCTTTCACTCTGTATTTTTAGAGTCTTTGTACATTTTCGCTCATTAATAGAAAATTGTGTATTATTGTATCTCTATGTTTATGGTTGCATCTCTGATAAATTTCTTTTGTACTATTTGATATCCAAGATATCTCTATACATTTGTTTATTATATCTCCACTCTCATTTCATGCCGAAAATAATCCAGATAAGATGCATAGAGATCCTTTACTGCAAAAAACCCAATTACTTGATTTTCTATGGTTGTCAAAAGAACAATGCACCAAATCAAAGCATATGCAACTTGATTATGTCATCTTTATTTGTGCTTCAAAACAAAGGTGTAGCCTTGTAATAAAGAGATCCATTTTGCATGTTTGTTGTTCAATTTCTTTTGGGTGTTTACATATGTTAATGCAATGTGATCGGTAAATAACACAAACTCTTTCATCACTAGATAATGCCTCCAATGTCCTAATTCTTGCACAATTGCATAAAATTCTACATTGAATGTGGAGTGGTTCTTTCTTACCTCATTCAATTTTTCACTAAAGAATGCAATCAGTCTACCTTCTTGGCTAAGTACAGCTCCAATGCCTACATGTGAAGCATCACAATCTACCTCAAACAATTTATAAAACTATGGTAAGGCTAATATCGGTGCCCCAGTTACCTTCTTCTTCAGAAACTTAAAACTTTCCTCAACTTCATTAGTCCACATGAATGTCTTACCTTTGGTGCATTTTGTTATGGGTGCTACAATAGTACTAAAATTTCGAATAAATTTTCTATAAAAGGTGGTCATCCCATGAAAACTTCTTACCACTGTGATGCTCCTAGGACTAGACCACTCCAAAATTGATATGACCTTCTCCGAATCCATCTTGACTCCCTCTACTGAGATAACAAAACCAAGAAACACCAAACTTTCTTGTAGGAAACTACATTTCTTCAGGTTTGCATAAAGTTGATGTTTTCTCAATGCATCCAATATAATTTTTTTAAATGCTGCAAGTGATCTTCTTTGTTGTTACTGAAAACTAGGATGTCATCAAAATAAATGACAATAAAATTACCAATATAAGGTCGAATCATAGTATTCATCAACTGCATGAAAGTGCTAGGAGCATTGGACAACCCGAATGGCATCACCATCCATTCATATAGTCCATCCCTGGTATTGAAGACAATTTTCCATTCATCCCCTTCGTGAATCCAGATCTGGTGGTATCCACTTCGCAAATCAATCTTACTAAAATATTTAGCTATGGCTAGCACATCCATCATGTCATCCAATCGCGGTATAAGAAACCTATATTTGATGGTAATTTTATTGATTTCTCTACTATCTGTGCACATCCTCCATGTATTATCCTTTTTTGGAGTAAAAAATGTTGGTACAACACATGGACTCATGCTTTCTCTTACCAAACCTTTCTTTATAAGTTCCGTCACTTTCTGGTACAACTCTACGTGTTGTGTAGGACTCATGCTATAGGCTGCGTGATTAGGTAAAGATGATCTCGAGATCAAATCAATGTGATTTTGAATATCCCTCTTTGGTGGAACACCATCAGGTAGTTCATTAGGGATAACATCAACATATTCTTCTAGTAACTTGGCCACTTCAATAGGAATTTGCATGTTTTAAACGACTCCTTTTTTCACTATTAATGCATAATATAATCTCATTTATTTTGTTTCCTTAAAAAACTCTCTTTCTGACAACATATTCTCAGTTTTTCCCTCATCCTTAAGGGGCAATAAGACGAATTTCAGTCCATCCTTCCAAAAGGTGTAGGTAATTTTTCATCCATCGTGCATGAATTTTCTGTAATATTTCCAAGGCCTCCCCAATAACAGATGACTTGTATCCATTAGAATGACATCACACCATACTTCATCTTTATAAGTCTTACCAATGGAAAACTTGATCAAACATATTTTATTAATGGTCACTTCATTGCCCTTTTTGAACCATGCAATTAGGTAAGGATGGGGATGTGTTTCACAACATAATTTCAATCTATCTACCATCTCTTTGGAAACCATATTCTCACAACTTCCACTATCAACAATAAATTTACATACCTTTCCCCTGGAAGTGCATTTGGTTCAATTTTTTTTTCTTTCGAAGCGAAGAATATTCATTGTCGCTATCCTTCCTTTTCTCTTTTTCGGGAATCATGATTGACCTCTGTATCATGAGACTCTCCCCCATATCAGGTGGAACTTCAGATTCAGCTCCTTCTTTTTCATTCTTAGGTTGGAACAAGTTCAAACTAGGTTGTTTTCCTTGCTTCGGCTCTTGCATGTTATAACTTGGGAATTCAAATGCTCGATGACCCTCCACACCACACCTGAAACACACATAATCTCCTCCTCTACCACCACCGTAACCTCTACCCCTATGAAATCCTCCCGTCGTGTCTGATTCAGGTTACCCTGTCGAGTATCTTCTTTTTTCTCATCTCCTTTGGATGATTCACCTCTACCATAGTTAAAACCACCCCATGAGGAAGACGATGCATCCCTACTTGCTTCTCTATTCCTTTGAGAAAATTGTCGGTCTAGATTTTCCTCGGCCTTTAAGTCTAATTGGTATGCCTCCTCCACGTTGCGAACCCTATGCATGCTCAATTCATCTTTAATAGAAAATTTAAAACAATTCACATACCTTGCATCTAGTTTCTCATCAGTTTCCTAGTGATCCACGTGAATGGACAACTGTTAAAACTCATTTGTGATTTCCCCATAGTGGACAAGTTCTGCTCCAAATTTTGAAATCTATGAAAAAGGGTCTGGGCATAGTCCAGAGGAAAAAACAAATCTCACAATTCTTTTTCCATGTTTCTCTAGGTCTTGATTTTGTCTTTTGTCTTTTCTCACTCTATCTTTATGCACATGATCCCACTAGATCATGACGTGCCCCTTCAACTTGGTGCATGCAAATTTCACCTTATTTTCCTCTGGCATAGGATTCCATTCAAAAAACATTTTCATGGTGTTCAACCAATCTATTAACTCCTCCGGTTTAAGATTCCCTGCATATTCTAAAACTTCTATCTTGATCTTATCATTTCTCCTTTATATATCCCTGAGCATCCTTTCTTCAAAAGACGTGCGCTCTAATTTTTCTTCTTCATGTTCTATATGTTGATCTACATCTCCTTGGTCTATCTCCTCATCAAACACTTCTCTTTGTATGATTCTCTAACTATCCAGCATGTTTGTAAGATCTGCTACTTTCCTTTGTAGGTTTTTCATATCTCTGCGCATTTGAGCAAGACCATCTCTTCCTCTTCCTCTCCCAACCATCTTCCTGCTCTCATACCAGATGATGTAGCCAAAGATCGAGATTCATTCACAAGATCAAATAAACCATGAAAACACATGAGAATGGACACTACTACATATGACCAAATTTGCCACATTTTTTTGTTGCTATTGCCACACATATCCGTTGCACTTTCCACGAAGGAATTTTTTTTTTTCGTGGAACTTTTTTCGTCGCTATATCCACGCACTAGGTATTCGTGGAAACACTGACAAAGTCAGGCCGACACGTGTCATCATCCTAAATATTTTATGTTAATTTTTTTTTTCACATCGTCGTAATTATGAGAAACTATCATCTGTAGACTAACAAACATACGTCGAAAAGATGGAATCCCAAAGAAAATATTTAACTTTTTTCCACAAACGTTCGTCGCTATAGGGATGAAATTTCATGGCAAGAAGAAGAGAGGTATACCTTCTTGTGACGAAAAAGTGTTGCAATAGTGACTAAAAAACATGGCAATAGAGACGAAAAAGCGTGGTAGAGTAAAAAATCCACCAATGGCTTGTGACTCAGATGCCATACTTGCGATGAAAAAGTGTGGCAAGTAGCGACGAAAAAGCATGGCAATAGCGAAAAAAAAGCATGGCAGAGTAAAACAACCCACCAATGGCTTACGGCACAGATGCCATACTTGCGACGAATTTACGTCGCTATTGCCATGCCTTCTGTAGGTTTTAAAAAAAAATGATAGTTTTCCCCTGCTTTCTAAGAAATCTCCTATCACATCCTTTTGTGTGGATAAGTAAACCTCAGTTATGATTTTGAAACACGGTCCTATATGGGCCAAGTAGGGACAAGAATATAATCTAAATCACTCACTAGTGTCTATCCTTAATGGCTTATGTACATCACTGAACAATCTTCGTGAGTGGATATATACTTCTTGGGCTTCTTTTTTGATGCCATTGATTAGGATCCATATATTCTAAAGGGTTTTCCTTCCTAGGATTTATCATTGAGTTTAATTTTTCACATGTTATAGACGATGGCTCTAACTGGTTCATGTATAATTTAGGGTTCTTTATAAAGCTATGTTTTCTTGCCCCTTTTCCAAAATAACATTTTTTAAATCATAATTTGCACATAAGATAAGCCCTAGAAACATGACGTCGACCTCATGGGGAAACATTTTGAAACTTTAGGTCAATTCGTTGAGTTAGATATGAGTGCGCTAGGCCTCCATAGGCCAAGTTTCTTCAATCAAATCCTCTCCTCCATGATCCAAGAGATCCCTCCTTCAAAACGTGCCAAGTGTACCAAACCCTATCCCTAGGGTGACGTCAATCCCTCAAAGGTGACGTTTTGGCCTCCAATGGCAAGTTGTTTGGATTGTAGGGGATAAGTGAGATCCTCCAAGATTCTCCTAGGCCTCCAAAGGCATGTCATCATCATCCGGTGTGTGGGCCCTGATATCTAACCTATGGGATTCAAGCCCCAAGGAAGCCCAAGTTAGGCTTGTTCTTCCAAAGATGTCCACCAAACAAGGTCCTGCAAAGACAATGAATACACCCTCCACGGATATCAATTCAAATGCATCATGATGAGTAAACAAAATCAATAAAAGATCCATCTAATCATGTATATAAAAAAATACCTCATCAAAATAAACAAGTGCTCAAAGATCCTATGCAATTTTCCAAGTTTATGTATGGGAGGGTTGACAAAGCGACCTATTTGGTGAATTGTACCTGAAGTTTAGGAGTGTTTCCCAAGTGGACCCCTCTCTAGGTCATGTGGATGGAGTGACATGGATAAGGGAAAGACTTTTTGGCATGGGGTTCATGAAATACAAGGGGTTGTAGTGTCTCATTTATGGGTGCCTTTGTAGAGGGTGTGTTGCACCTTCGTTTTCAATGCAACCTTTTTCCAAGACCATTTATTGTCATTAATTTATTAAGGTCCAAACACTTGGTACTCCATATGATGATTCAATTATCTTGGGGGGTAGTACCGAAGTGTCACTTGAAGGGAGAAGTACACATGGTGCCATGGGGGTATAGTCTATCTTGTAACACACCTTGTGTAAACCCCTCAATAAGTGGAACATTCATAATTATGTGTTTTCTTTTGAAGGTCTTTGATTTTCCAAGAGAACCATTTCATTTCTCTCAAGATCTCTTTGGGAGAGAATATGGAAGGTTCATAATAGGATTTTATCTTTTTCTAGATACCTTCCCTCTGGGCCTTCATCCCCTTCTTCCCATGAAATGAGGAACAATCCCTTCTTGGGTCAGTACACCCAACAATCCCAAAAGGTAAGGAGATGAGGGGATGAAGTATGGAAAGTGAAAATTATGGACGGTAATGGAATGATGAATCGTCAAGAGGACCTCCTAGTAGCATGTCTATCCCTAAGGGTGACCCACTTACTAGGGCGCAATGTCAAACACCAAAGTGAAACAAGGGAAAAAAACATAATTTCCAAGAAAAAACAACATAATAAAAAAAAAATTAAGATACAACAAACTCAAATTACTCAAATATTGAAATGACACTCACCATAATACCTGACTTGTACCTCATGGAGAAAGACCCAATATCTTCCGGAAGCCAAGTGATGTGGTGGATACCCTCACGATGAACTTGGAACTATGGTGGTGAAGTGGATCTCTGTCTGTGCAAGTGGACATTGCTGGTCATGTTGTCTCTCAGTACTCCATGTATGCAACCTGAGGGCCTCAAGACATCATCTCCTTAGTTATCCCTAGGAGTTGGGGATAACAAAACTCATTCAGAAAACATGTAGGTGAGGTGGATATCCGATATATATTCAAGCATGAAAGGTATTCTTTGAAAAAAGTAGATTGATAATAAATATTAGAAACCACATATGGCTATAATTAGAATTATTTAATCATATTACATATATTGCAGAAACATTCATGACAAAATAAAAAAATGATAAAAAATATCCTAGCTTGTTTACAAATGTGCAGAGAGTGTCATTCATGACAATATACAAAATGATAGTAAATATTATAACTTGTTTATAAATGGTTGAAACATAAAATGATAAAATGAAAGATGCAGAGGAATATTAAAGAAGGATAGATAACTTCAAATGGTAATAAGAATGGAAGCCACTACTATTTAAATATTAACACAAGTAGCAAAACAATAGAAGATGTAGGGAGGTTTTTAGGCATTAATGATATGATAGAATACATGCTAGGAATTTGGCTAATGAATCCAATAATTTGAAACTCATTCATGAAAATTGTAGGTGAGGTGGAGATAAATTCAAGCATGAAAGGTATTCTTTGCATAAAGCAGATTGATAATAAATATCAAAAACCATATATGGCTATACTTAGAATTCTTTAATCGTACTATAGATATCGCATAAACATTCGTGACAAGATACAAAATGATACTAAATATCATAACTTATTTATAAATGTTCAGAGAATCCTTGCAATATCAATAGACACAAGGAAGTTGTATTATAACTTATTCATTAACTGTGAACATAAAAACATTGTAGATAGGATGTATAAATTCCACGAAAAAAAGAAATGGAATAAATAAGAAAGAAACAATAAAAAGATATGAAAGAAACAAGAAAGAAACAATAAAACAAAGGAAAATTGGTTATGCAACCATGTGTGGTGAATCCTTTGGTAGAAACCCAGATCTTCAATAATAGAATGACCCCTTGGGATACAAATAAACTCAATATCTAGGCTATAAAAATTCCAACCTTTTCTATGTCTTGACCACTACCTTTTATCCTTTTCTTGATTACTGATTTCTAGCCTCTTTTTGTGTAACTACTTTCTAAAATTAGAATGGGAGATAAGATGATTTGGGGAATCTCGACACCTGAGGAAATTGGTGTCCTAATATTCCCACAAAATAATAAAATCGATGCTATTTAACCTCCAACCATTCCAGTTGTAGTAACAATTTACTATTTGTCCTATCTCTCCCAAAGGTTGAGTAGATTTTGATGCTTTTTGTATTCTTCCATGAACTTTAAAAACTAATCCTTAAATCCTTTGACATGATGCCACTTGTCATTTTTTTTTCTTTCTATATTTTACGAACTTGTGAAGGGGATTAGATCATTGTTTCTTTAGTGAATATGTAGCCACATCTAGTCATTGGATCCACCATTTCTAAAGTTCTACTCATATATCCAAATTTTGCAAATCCATAAATTATGGTGGTAAAGTTCATGGTGATGGTCTTGATCAAGAGTTCTAATGGCATGGTCTATGTTACCAAGTTTAAAAAATGCATTTGAAATAATGTTATAATCTACAAAATCAGGCTTGAAACCTTCTCTCATCATCTCTTTTAAAATAAAATAGCAAAGGCATTTGCACAGTCATTTGATTTCACATATCCATTAATCGACATTGAATACATCTTTGTGTTGTGTTTTATACCATAAGCCTCAATTCCCTTACTCATATCCATTGCTTTAGAAGCCTGTCACCTTTGGTATAGAGATGCATAAGAGACCCATAGATGATAAATGAAGGCTCCATGCTTATCATATTTGGTAACAAACCCTTCTCTAATTAAATGAACTCTTTGTCTCATTAAAATTTTTCACACAGTTCTATAATGGGATTTCATGTCAATTATCTTACCAAGAATAGATTTTCTATCCTCTACATTTTCTAAAGGATTATGAAGTTCCTAATAGACCTCATTTATGCAAACAGAGTAAAGGAGGATATCTGACCTCGACCCGATCTACTATTGGGAAAGAAAAAGTTTGTGGAATGATATTCAAATGATCTATAATGAGAATGCTCTATCACACACATCAACTGAACCGAGTTGTAGTTGTTTACTTATATTCCAGGGAGTACATTTGAAAAAGTGGACACATGCAGTTTTCAAAATAGACATAAATATGTATAGTGAACTGTAAACTCTGCAAGAAAGGAATCCCACACCTTTAGACGTGCAATAATTAGTTTATCTTAAATGATAGCTAGATTATCTAGAGTTTCTAGAACTTCGGGAGGATGATATTGATTTTTCCTTTTCTTGTTACTCATTTTGATCGAATTTAAAGGTAATCTTGTAGTAGATGTCATATATGTTAAGTGAAAAAAAAAGAGACAGTAAAGTAACCTGGATTTGGTACCTTCAACTGCTTTTGTTTAATGCTAATAAAAATTTAGTGGCATGCTTCCTAACAAAAAAAGAGGGGGTTGATGTGATTAATCGTCTCCATAAATATGATTGCACTCTTTCTCGATGTCCTTGGGAGGAGATAGAGTGAAACAATTTTATCCTCATTAACACAATCAAACTTTTGGAGTTGTTGGCTGCAATGATGAGAGAATGAATGCCATAAACAAACTGAGCCATTGCAACCATTCAATAAAAGATTTGAGTTATTATATGATTAGAATTTCACATCTTCCATAAAAAGGTCAAAAGAAGCAAGTAATCCTTGGAATACATATTCCATTATCTGTTCATGACTAGCTACCCCAACAAATCCACCTTCCATTATTTGGTCATGACTAGCTACCCCTACAGATCCACCTCTTTGACTACCTCGAGGAAATGCACCTTCAAGTCATAACCCACCTGAACCTCTTAGGGATTCTGTAATTTCAGAAACTGCTTCAAGAGGAGTTGTGATCATGTTTACATCACATAATGAGTAAGCTATTTGATGTTTAAGTAATCTTACACCAAATAAGTACGCATGTGGATCATCATAGATATTAGATTTGGTGCCTAGAAAATCAGATTTTAGTTTTCATACATACTTATCACTTCCCTGGTCAATCTATGTTCGAAAGATTCAAATATCTAGATTTTCAAAAGGTCTCTTATGCGATACATGTATTTTTATTCCTATATGCAAAATTATGAGAATTGTGGTTGAGGATTTCAACACTAGATACATGGAAAAAAGTATGGTTCAAACTCTAGCATTGTGGTTGAGGATTTCAACACTATTTTGATAAAATCAGAGAAAAATGGAGGTAATATAGTTCATGACCCCATGAGATAAATAATGGAGGACTTAATTTCTAATTGGGATCTTTCAGATGTAAAACCAGCCAAAGGAAAGTATTCTTGGAGTAACAAAAGAGTGAATCCTAGTTTCATTGCAGCTCGTTTGGATAGGTTTCTCATTCATAGTATTTTTAATCTCTAATTATATTATCTCTTCTAAAATTATACCTTTTTTTGTCTTCGATCATAAGCCTATTGGTCTAACCTTTGAACCCTTATAAAATTTTGGGCCCATTCCTTTTAGATTTAACCCTCTTTGGCTTCAAAAGGAGGAAGTTTTGGCTCTTGTAGAGGATACTTGGGAGAAACCAATTACAGGGTCTCTGAACTATATCTAGGAATCTAAACTAAAGGTAGTCAAACGGATTTTGAAATATTGGGTTAAAATATTATATATTCCTCCAGAGAAAGAAAGGAAAGAATATCAAAAACAAATAGAAGGGATACAAAAACAAATGGAAGAGGAGGATTCCACTAAGGGCATGTTATAGGAAGAAAGAGACATGAGCCAAAAGTTGCATGTGGTCTTTAGAAAGGAGGAAGAGGAATGGTGATTAAGATCATGGATCCTTTGGTTGAAAGTGGGATATAGAAACACTTATTTCTTTCACAAGAACACTAAAGCATGGGGGCATAAGAATATAACTAAAATAATGTACTTATAAAGAGGGTAGAAGATAGAATATTTCACAGAAGTGAAAGAAGCATCTAGGCAACACTTTGAAGAACTTTATGCAACAGAGGAAGAAGAAGATAGAGAAAAAACCAAATAAATCATGGAACACATTGACTAGACTATGAACATATTGGTTTTTCTTATAGAGTCTTTTTTGAGCATGGGCATGTAGAAAATTCCTCTCTGAAGGCAAAGGATTTTCAATCTAATAGGCAAAATAATAGAAAATATTAGTGTTGGAAAGACTCGAAAAATATAAACTCAAAGAATGTCTTTTGGGTGCCATTAAAAAAAAGATTCTAGAGGTACCCAAGCATGTGGTATTGTAAAGGAATTTGACCAATCCACAGGGGCTGCTGGTGTAGACATGGATACAATAAATCATGAATCAAACCCTTTGTCGATAGTCTCATTACCCAACAACTCTCTCGGGGGGATGAAGAGGAGGCATGCATTAGATAATTCAAATAAGAAAAAATAATCAATCCATTCAATATCACCAGATTATGCAAAGCAATTCACATTGTTAAACTCTCCATCAATGTCTAATTAGTGTGATGGTCAAATTGAAGTTCAAAGGGAAAATGAAGAAGGAAGTTGGATACCCTCCATCATCAAAGGTGCTTAACACATTTTCAACATGCCAAATTGGTCTAAATGAATGTTAATAGGATATTGTATCCTTCTTTTATGATCCAATATTGTACCCAGGTTCAAATCTAACTAACTTCCACTATAAATCCCAAGCAAACTACACCTAACAAGAAACTTGGGCCTCAACCTAGAGTGAAGAAGACATCCCAAAATGGAGGTGCCTACCCTTTCGTCCAACACACAACGGACCATTATATTATTAGGGAGGAAGGATCAACCTTCAACATAACCTATGAGTTGAATTTTGGATAAAATAAAGGGCACGAGGAGAGATATCCACATAGGGAGAATGCCACATTAGGGCACAAGGTCCTACAACCATATGGATTTGCACAATGGGTAGAGAGCATGTAGGTAGAGTTGGGAGTCCTATGGTCATAAAACCATATGGTATCTCATGGGAATGATTTCTTGGACGCTTTAATTCTTAGAAGGGTGGATCCGATTCTTTTGGGCCATTGAAGAAGAGGATCATGTGTATGCAAGGAGGACTTGTTCTCCACTAGAGTATTTTCCTTTGAATTGTGGATTTTTAATTGGATATAGTTGTAATGTTGTGTCCTAATTGATTGGAAATTTTGAAGGGGTTGTAGACCCAAAATTTGACTCACAAGAAGAATGGTCACCATTATCTTCAAGAAAATTGTCGGATTCGCTTGTTCTCAGAATGACTTGGTTGTCAGTTTGTATATGGATACCAAGACCCAGATGGTTGAGATGACTTAGGATGTGTAGGTTGAGAGAATTTCAAAGGAACTAGCAGCAATTTCAAAGGAAACACTACATGGAATAGAAAATGTTGCGGGGGGGGGTTAAAATTGCAAAATTAAAATGGCTTGAAATAAAATGACATGAAGAAAATAAAACTATTGTAATAACTTGCATGGAACTACTACAAGAACTTGTAAACTACTATAGAAATGAGAATATCATAGAAAATAGGGTTCTTTCCATTTCCTTGAGTGGGACCTATTCAAGGTCTCTACAAGAACCCTTGGTGAAACCATAAGTTCTCAAAAATGTAGTCTCCTTATTAAGAAATTTAACTCATGACAACAGTGTGTCCTCTACAATTTGAATTCACTATCATAATTATGAAATTATTATTCCAAGGACAAACTATGTACCAATCATTAGATCAAAACCTCAAGCATGCTTAAATTCATATAAAATAAAAATTAAGCCAACATATATCACATAAACTCATCAACTCAATTACTCATAAAATTCAATATGTTGTTGGAAGATTGGTTGTTTTCATTGATGTCAACCCTAGTCATTGGTTTTGGACCGCAAGATTGATGAAGGTATTTGCAAATGAAGGAAAATGCACATTCAGATAAAACACCCATGGATGGATAGTATACATCATGTTGTTTCTAGTGGTATGTGGAACATCACATGGATCCTCATGGTTGAGGAGAAATGAATTTATGAAGATGACAAAGTGAATTGAAGAAGGAAGTACATGTAGGCCCTGAAGATAATTAAATAAAAGAATTACAAAATATGAAAGTGTCAGGTCGGCCCTAATGTTAAAAGGAAGTGACATAAATGGTATAAATAAATATCATTATACATTCATTTGATACACAAGTCGAATTTCAGAGGAAATCAGAAGTAAAGAAGGCCAGATTTCAAGGGAGGATGAAGT
>ML788693.1:191473-230072 GCA_009831015.1 Picea engelmannii | reverse complement strand
TAAATATCATTATACATTCATTTGATACACAAGTCGAATTTCAGAGGAAATCAGAAGTAAAGAAGGCCAGATTTCAAGGGAGGATGAAGTCTTTTGGTGATGTGTTCTAAGGTATGTTATTTTTAGGTCATCTTACCATTTTCACTATAATTTTTTTTCTAGAATTATTTAGATGGTGAAATTGATATGGTATTGAGAAGACATATCAAGGTACATGTGGTAAATTTTTCAGCTCTTGATTCGCTATAATTATGGAGATACACTCTGTGGAAGATAGGGGTTTTGACCAGTCTTGAAGCTAGTCAATAAACAGGTGTTCTGGGTAAAACAGTCATAACTTCTTCATAGAGAATCCAAATGAAGTGAGACAAATTTCATTGGAAATAGTATGGACTTTAGTTTCTGGTGTGTGAGTTTCAGAATCGTATGTTAAATATTGAGCGCTGGGCATTCTGTACAAGTTCGGTCTCCTGAATAAACCATAATTGAATAAGGTCTACCATTCTCTCTATAACTTATTTTTTGGGAGGATTCGAGTGAAACTTGGAGAAGTTTCAGAGAATAAATTGAGTAATATTATCTACAGGATCAAAGTATTCCAAGAATTGAAGAATTATAGAAATTGAAGAAGTCTCAGGAAGCATTATCAGGTTCTATGTGATGGTTGGTTGATGGTGATGATTTAATATAAATTTTTATTATCTCTCATATATTCTTGGGTGGAAGGAATGGGCAAGGATGGAGAGTTCAAATATCTCTTGATATTGGAGGATTGTATCTTCCTCTTGGAGGTTTATCCCTCCCTTTACATTTGTAAGTTGTAGCTACCTTTGGAAATCATTACTTCCCTTGAACAATAACTATTGATTATTTCTCATATATTGTGCATGGTGTATTGTGGTGTATTGGTGTAAATCTTATACTATTGTTCATTGATCATTGGATATAATTGANGTACAGTTTAACCACTGGAAGGAAGATCCTATGCAGAAATGGAAGACAACATTCCAAATGGGATTCCACCATTTGATGGAATCAATTTTCAACACTGGAGTAATAGAATGGAAACTTACTTGAAATCTATTGGGGAACATGTTTGGTTCTCAGTTGCTTCAGGATACAATGCTTTGAAGAAACCAAAGACTGCAGCTCAGAAGGAAGAAAAAAGGAATAACAAATTGGCAATAGATACCATCCTGGATGGATTGATAGATTCAGTGAAATCCAAGGTGGGATCATGTGCATCAACAAAAGAGATTTGGGACAAGCTACACGACCTTTATGCAAGGGAAGAAGCAGAAGAAAAAGAAGAAGTTGAAGTAAATTTCAACATCTCAGATTTCAATGAAGCAAATAGAGGTTAGTTCTTTTTCTTTAATTGTGAAGGAGTAGGACATGTTGAATTTGAATGTCCTCATCCAAGGATTGAAATAGATGACAATGAAGAAGAAAATTCCAATGAAGAAGAAGAAAATCATGAAGTAGAAATGATTCAACAAGAAGATGAGAATCTTAAAAAATTGAAGCATGTTGAGATTGAAAATAACAATCTCAAAGACATGTGTAGAAAACTAAGAAGTGAATTGGGTAGTTATGAAAAGACAGTTGTAAGCTTGAAGAAACAATTAGAAGACTTTGAGAAACTAAGAGAATAAACCATTTCATTGAAGACTCTAATTGAAGAAGAAAGAAGAACATGAGAAGTAAAGAAGGTCCAAATGATGAAGAAAAAAGAAGATTATGGGAAACTTGAACAAGAAGTTGTCTCATTGAGGAAGAGATTAAGAAACTATGAAGTGCCAAAAGAATTAACACATATTGGATGCATGGGTGAAACTTCATACAAAGAAAATGCAAATACCAACAAGAAGGTTGAAGAAAGAGCTACATAGACAGGTGATGAGAAGTGGACCAAGATACCAGAAAGAAGGAATGATTACAAAAGAGATGAATATCCAAGAAGACCTCCTACCTTCAGGAATCAAAGAAGATTCAATCAGTATGAAGTAACCTACATAAGAGTATATCATGAACCCAGATGGACTACATCACAAAGAAGGTCACTTACTCCCAAGTATCAAAATTTCTTTCTTGGTCATTTTTATACTTGCAAAAATTTTAGACATAAGGAAATTGATTGCAGAATCAATGAAAGGAACAACTATGCAAGAAACATGAATGGTGTAAATATAATATATGGAAATAATCATGGATTTTTCAACATAATTTATAATTCGTTTTCCCCATTGATGGACAAAAATATTGTATGCTACAAAAGTAATTATCTTGGTCACAAAGCACGAGATTGCAGATATATGAATGAATATGTTTTTATGCCAACTGTAGTATGGAGAAGGAAATAGATTCCAAACAATGAATATTGTTGAATAGCATTAACCATTGAAGAATGTAAAGAAGAATATGAATGGTACATAGACAGTGGATGTTCTTCACACATGATCGAGGATCAAGACAAATTCATCAGCTTGAAGAGAAAGGGTGGCAATGTTTCATTTGGAGATGACTCATCTTCCAAAATACTTGGAGAAGGTGTAGTAGAACTTGGAATAAAAAATGTAAAAGAAAAGAATTTCCTATTGGTTGAAGACTTGAAGCATAATGTACTCAGTGTTAGTAAAATGTGTGATCAAGGATACACTCTTACGTTTGACTCCTGAAAATGTAAAATCAAAGAAAATAACTCAGGAAGATTGGTTGCAACTGCAAAAAGAAGACCGAACAACATATACATCCTAGACATGAAGAAGAGAGAGAAGACAAAAGCCACACAAAATGATTCCAAGGAAGAAAAATTCCTAAAGACAAAAAATAAGGATGAAGTATTATTGAGTGCCACATGTTCAGGGGGAGCAACCCCAAAGAAGAAGGTTAGCTTTTGCCATTAAACTCAGGGGGAGAAGCCCTACCCTTTGTCATTGATGTCAAAGGGGTAGAGAAATTGGGATCATGATGATAGGGGGAGAATGAATGTTGCCATCAATGACAAAGGGGGAGATTGTTGGAAGATTGGTTGTTGTCATTGATGTCAACCCTAGTCATTGGTTTTGGACCGCAAGATTGATGAAGGTATTTGCACATGAAGGACAATGCACATTTAGATAAAATACCCATGGATGGATAGTATAAATCACATTGTTTCTAGTGGTATGTTGCACGTCACGTGGATCCTCATGGTTGAGGAGAAATGAATTTTTGAAGATGAAAAGGTGAATTGAAGAAGGAAGTACATGTAGGCCCTGAAGATAATTAAAGAAAAGAATTACAAAATAATAAAGTGTCAGTTCGACCCTAATGTTAAAAGGAAGTGACATAAATGGTATAAATAAATATCATTATACATTCATTTGATACACAAGTCGAATTTCAGAGGAAATCAGAACTAAAGAAGGTCGGATTTCAAGGGAGGATGAAGCCTTTTGGTGATGTGTTCTAAGGTATGTTATTTTTAGGTCAGCTTACCATTTTCACTATAAATGTTTTTCTAGAATGATTCAGATGGTGAAATTGATATGGTATTGAGAAGACATATCAAGGTACCTGTGGTAAAATTTTCAGCTCTTGATTCACTATAATTATGGAGATACACTTTGTGGAAGATAGGGTTTTTGACCAGTCTTGAAGTTAGTCAATAAACAAGTGTTCTGGGTAAAAAAATCATAACTGCTTCATAGAGAATCCAAATGAAGTGGGAAAAATTTCATTGGAAAGAGTACAAAATGTAGTTTTTGGTGTGTGAGTTTCAGAATCTTATGTTAAATATTGAGCGTAGGTAATTCTGTACAAGTTCAGTCTCCTGAATAAACCAGAATTGAACAAGGTCTACCATTCTCTCTATAACTTATTTTTGGGGAGGATTCAAGGAGTGAAAATGATCCAGATGGATATTGGTGGCCGCCCACCTTTTCCAACTAGCTCAAAACAGTTTTCTGACAATTTTGGCAATTTACTATTTTTAACAGTTTTAACTTCCAGGGCCATTTTGAGGGCCTAAATGAAGATTTTTCGAGATCGAGATCCTCATTGATATATGAAGGAATTATTGAGCCCCAAAAATGAATCTCCTCGATGATACCTTTCCAATGGGATATCACATGCCTAAAACGAAGATCGTATGCAAAAGTTACGACCCCGAGAAGTTGATGTACTAACTTACCCAAACGGGGCCCACATGACTTTTGGCGCTTCATCTCCTAGGGTTAGGTTTTTGGATGTCTAGGGTTTTTGGAATTCTTGATTATTGTAAAAAGGCCTTCAGAGCCTCATTGTAACGTTATTCTTGTGAATGCGTGCTACCGTCACATCTCTTCTCAGAGATAAGCCGCCACCATTCCAACAAGCTTGTTTCCGCTGCATTTTACAGTTTCAGCTTATTTTGTTATTGAATAGAAAACCAATTTTACTGTATCTCTGCTATTTTGTGTTAAGCACTTGTTAATAATCTGTATTCATTTAGTTCTTCTCATAAAATCTTGATCAATGGTATCAGAGCAGTCTGCTCCTTGTCGTCTTAATGCATGTCCCCAACGAAGTCAGAGTACAAAGAGTTGGGTCTCGAGCTTGTTTCTCTTGAGGAAAGAAGCTCTCGCATGCCCAAGAGACCTCCCATGGTAGGAAAAAACAAAGATGACAGGACAGGAGATCCTTTCAAACTGTTGATTGAGGAAGCCCTCACGCAACAGAGGAACGAGATGATGGATAGTTTCACACAAATCCTTCGGCGGCTACCAACAGGCGATGCATCTTCCTATAAACTTTGATATTCCTATATTTGAAGGTCAGATAGATGCAGATGCTGTAGACAAGTGGTTGAATCTACTAGAAGGGTATTTTTCTATCCATAACTTTTTGAATAAAGAAAAGATTACTTTTTCACTCCTCAAAGTCGTTCCCCATGTCAAATATTGGTGGGAAACTTTCTGTGAGCAAAACAAAACAGAGGAAACCTCATTATTTTCAGTCACGACCACCTGGGAATCCTTCAGGGATGCTATTAAGGAACAATACTACCCTGTTGGAAGTTATGATGACCTGTATACCAAATGGACCATATTGCGACAAGAAAGAGACCAAGCAGTGCCAGATTTCACAAATATCTTCCATACCTTGCACACCAATTTGGATATCAAAGATTCAGAGCGACATATGGTGCTTAAGTATCGCGGTTCTCTGCATAGATACATCCAGACTGAAATGGAATTTCTGTACATCTCATCCTTGGGCCCGACCTACTGATATGCCGTCAAAATCAAGCAAAATCTCAAACAAAAGACGCGACAATTTGGGCCTGGGAACCCCTCACAACAAAATCCAGGAAAGGGTGGCCCCAACCCACCGAACAAAGAACTGAGAAAAGATGGATAGTATCAGGAAAACCAGTCCAAGCCACATGTAAATAAGGACACCAGAAAGACAAAGAAAGATACCAGGAAGTGGTGCGACTTCCATAAGAGCCCTTGGCATAACACTGCTGACTGTCGCTCAAAGAAGTCGTTGGTGGCCAAAGTGAAAGCCTCTGAATCAGATGCAGATTATGACTCTGAGACAAAAATAGAAAGGGGAAGATGGATCATTGATGCGGAACCTAGTGCCATCGTTGCTACCACCAAGCTCCAACCTTGTGAACCAGACAAGCCAGAAGAAGGAGAGCACCTCTTCCATTCACAGATGTGGGTAAAAGTCACCCCATTTCACTTCATCGCTGATAGCGGTAGCTAGAATAACCTCATCTCAGTAGAGGTCGTCAAGCGGCTGGCCCTGCCAACAACGTCGCACCCACAACCGTACACCATTGGATGGATCCGTCAAGGAAGCGATCTCTGCGTCAGCCAATAGTGCCGACTATCATACGACATCAAGCCCTTCAAAGATGAGGTATTGTGTGATGTTGCTCCTCTTGAAGTTTGTGATGTTCTTTTGGGCCAACCTCATTTAAGGAAATGTCATGATGTATATGAGTCTAGGCCTCGTAGTATTATTATTACTTTGAACAAGAAATTGTACAGGATACCCGAGGCAGTCCCACCTAGTGCTATTTCCTTGATCTATGCTAAGCAATACAGGAAGGTCATCTCTCAGAAAGGGAAGTTTTTCTTCTTCGTGATTCGCTCTCAGAATAAGTGAAAGATCACAACCACATCCAGGGTCTCTACGACCGACCTCTCCACACAACAGAAGCAAGTAGATAAGGTTGTGGAAGAATACTCAGATATCTTCTCCTCACCTACAGGGGTACCTCTGCACTACCAGGTCAAGCACCCCATCGATCTGACCCCCGATGCACTGCTACCCAATGGGCCAGTCTATTGTCCCCCTTTGTTAGAGAATGAGGAGATCAAGCGAAAGATCCAAGAACTGCTCCACAAGGGGCACATCTGCCCTAACTCATCACCTTGTGGGAGCTCAATCGTGCTGGTACAGAAGAAAGATGGAACATGGTGACTCTGTATTGATTACCAGAATCTGAATAAAATCACAGTCAGAAACCGATACCCGATTCCCCGAATCGATGACCTCCTTGATCAACTCACGGGGGCCAAATACTTCAGTAAGATTGATCTGAAGTCTGGCTACCACCAGGTCCTGATAGAATAGACAGATGTATGGAAGACCGCCTTCAAGTCAAAGGAAGGCCTTTTTGAATGGTTGGTCATTCCCTTTGGTTTGACAAATTCTCCAACCACTTTCATGAGGATGATGGACGATATCCTGCGACCATTCACCAATAATTTTGTAGTGGTGTATTTGGATGACATTCTAATTTACAGCAAGACTTGGGCGGAACACTTGCAGCATATTCAGCAGGTTCTGCACACCCTGTGGCAACACAAGCTATACACCAACTTGGAAAAATGATCCTTCGGCATGGACAAGGTCCATTACCTGGGCTACATCATTGATCAACATGGCGTACATGTGGATCCAACCAAGATCCAAGTCATCCGTGACTGGCCAGCCCCAACAACACTCACTGAGCTTCAGATCTTCTTGGGCCTTGCCAATTTATACCGCAGGTTTGTGTTGGGTTTCTCCCATATTGCATGGGCCCTCAAGCAAATAAACAGGGGTGGTGTTAAGGCAAAATTTGCATGGGGACGGTCCCAACAATAAGCGTTCGATGATTTGAAGCAGTGCTTGTGCTCAACCCTAGTACTTTCACTACCATACCTGCAACATCCTTTTGAGATCGAGACAGATGCTTCAGACTATGTTGTGGGCGTCGTTCTCACTCAGCACGACCACCCCGTGGCCTATCATAGTGAGACACTATTAGATACTGTCCGTAAGTACCCTACTTACGACAAAGAAATGTACTCCATTGTGAAAGCATGCCGCCAGTGGAGAAATTACATTCTTGGGAAGGAGATAGTCATCCACACTGATCATAAGCCACTGCAGTTCATGCAGACACAGGGAAAATTGTAGAATGACCGCCATCAAAAGTGGTCCACATACTTGCAACAATTCCACCTCAACATCAAGTATAAAATAGGAAGCACTAATCGCGTCGTTGATTGCCTCAGTAGACCGCCAGTCACGACACTCACCACAATGCTAGACTCTTGCGGCCATGAGACATCTGGATGGCCCCAAATCTATGAGACAAACCTTGACTTCACCACCACCTACCAAATGTTGGGTGCAGATGCAGTTGTCGATAATTTCCATCTTCAGGATGGGTTGTTGTGTCGTTTGGGCCATATCTGTGTTCCATGAGCGAGCGAAGATGATCTGGAAATCCCACTATAGTCGGGTGGTAGGACACTTCGGTGTTGAAAAGACAATGGCGATTCTACAGAAACATTTCTACTGGCCGAAACTTCGACAGGAGGTCAACAAATATATTAGGTCCTGCACTGCCTGCTCTATTGCCAAACCGACCACTAAGAAATAGGGCCTGTACACCCCTCTTCCTACTCCTGACAGGCCATGGGAATCCATCTCAATGGACTACATGTCGGGCCTCCCATCCACCAAGCGGGGAATGACTGTGTTTTTGTGGTTGTTGATCGCTTTTCTAAGATGGCGATTCTGGTTGCCTGCAAGAAGAGCATCACAGTAGAGGTCACTGCCAAGATCTTCTTTGAATGAGTCTGGGTACATTTTGGAATCCCACAAACCATTGTCTCAGATTGGGATAGTTGATTTCTCATCACATTCTGGTCGAGCCTCTGGTCACTGCTAGACACCAAGCTCACCAAATCCATGGCCTTCCACCCCCAGACAAATGGCCAAACCGAGGTTGTAAATCGAATGATTGTGCATATCCTTCGCATGTATAATTCAAAGCACCCTCGCACATGGGATGAGAGCCTTCCCTATGTCCGACATAGCTACAAATGAGCCCTGCATAGTTCAACCAGCCACAACCCCTTTCAAGTGGGGTTGGGATTCCAACCATTGGGACCCATAGATGTTGCACTTCCCCTTGCGGTCACCTCGACCGACTCATCTCCTGCTCCAACTGAAGCTGACAAAGCCACCCGGTTCATTGAGCAGATCCAGCACATCCGCCAATAGGTTCAGGATATCCTATAGAAGTCCAATGACAAGTACAAACAACACCATGATCAACATCGGGTGCCGCATAAGTTTCATGTGGGTGACAAAGTTTGGTTGCACTTGCAGAAAGAATGCCTTACAGGACCCCATCATAAGCTTCGCCCACTCCATTATGGGTTGTACACTATCACCAAGGCCATGGGGGATAATTCTTTTGAGCTCAACATTCCTCCTTTCCTTGGTCTGCACCTATTGTTCAACGTGGATCTCCTTCGCTCTTATTTCCCACCATTATTGGACACCTCAGAAGTAGCAGAAAAACTGACACCAACATAGTTCAACCCCTACTGCCTACAACATGCATCCAATGATCAGATTGTGGACAAATAGATCAAGGGCACTCAACAACAAAGGATCCAACTTTATCGAGTCGTCAAAGCAGGGTAGCTCCTGCACCAAGGCAAGTGGCTCACCCGGAGCCAAATTCAACAAAAATTTCCTCATCTGATGGGGGACCTCAATGAAATGGACACCATTTCTTCCTAAGGAGGGAGGATTGATCCAGATGGATATCGGTGGCCACCCACCTTTTCCAACTGGCTCAAAACAATTTTCTGACAATTTTGGCAATTTACTATTTTTAGCAATTTTAACTTATGGGGCCATTTTGAGGGCCTAAATGAAGGTTTTTCAGGATCGAGATCCTCAATGATATCCAAAGGAATAATTGATCCCAAAAAATGAATATCCTCGATGATACCTTTCCAATAGGCTATCACACGCCTAAAACGAAGATTGTATGCAAATGTTACAACCCCGGGAAGTTGATGTACTAACTTACCCAAACGGGGCCCACATGACTTTTGGCGCTTCATCTCCTAGGGTTAGGTTTTTGGATGTCTAGGTTTTTTGGCATTATTTCTTATTGTAAAAAGGCCTTCAGAGACTCATTGTTCACTTCTCTTCTCATAGATAAGCCGCCACCATTCCAACAAGCTTGTTTCCGCTGCATTTTACAGTTTCAACTTATTTCGTTATTGAATAGAAAACCAGTTTTACTGTATCTCTGTTATTTTGTGTTAAGCACCTGTTAATAATCTGTATTCATTTTGTTCTGCTCATAAAATACAGATTAGAAAATTGGAGAAGTTTCAGAGAATAAATTGAGTAATATTATCTACAAGATCAGAGTATTCCAAGAATTGAAGAATTGCAGAAATTGAAGAAGTCTCAGGAAGCATTATCAGGTTCTATGTGATGGTTGGTTGATGGTGATGATTTAATATAAAGTTTTATTATCTCTCATATATTCTTGGGTGGAAGGAAGGGGCAAGGATGGAGAGTTCAAATCTCTCTTGATATTGGAGGATTGTATATTCCTCTTGGAGGTTTATCCCTCCCTTTACATTTGGAAGTTGTAGCTACCTTTGGAAGTCATTAATTTCCTTGAACAATAACTATTGATTATTTCTCATATATTGTGCATGGTGTATTGATGTAACTCTTATACTATTGTTTATTGATCATTGGATATAATTGAATTGTTTACGTATAAGTTGAAAAAGATTTTAAATTGTACTTGATACTAATTCACCCCCCTCTTAGTATCAACATATGCATGGGGAGATAAATGGTCCTAGAAACATGCCAACGTAGATTTGTAGGTGCAATATTTCAACGGTTGATCAAAATATGTTTACGTGTTTATATATTATTGCACATTGACTTATAAAATTACTTATATCTCAAAAATATACTGATAGGTCACAACCTAGCGAGACACCGAATTGATGTATGAGACCCACTTGTTTGTGGGACAATGAATAAACCCTTTATGCATCCCACAAAGATAGGGGTCTCATACATTAATCTGATGCTATTAATGTCCTAGAAATTATGAATATCTTAACGATAATCAAAATTGTATTTTTACATTTCTATGTCTTCTTAAGTTCTACATTGAGTTCTATACTTTAAAAAAAAGGTCAAAACCCCTACCTTATCATTGTCCTTTCTCCAGATCCATTATCCCATACAACTTTATAAGAGTTTTCCATGATATGCATTTCCATCACCAAGACCTGCATGAATCATAAAACACAAATTCTTTATATGAGTAAATAATATATGTAAAATACTCTAGAAAATACTTAAGTTGTCGCGTACTTTAATGAGATTCTCTTTGTTTCAAGAATAGGTTATTATTTACTGAACAAGGCCAACTATGTGAAGGTGGAAGCTCATATGGCCCTCCCCCCCCCTCAGATTGATCTCAATTTCCCATACCCAACAAATGATTGTGTTTATATAGAAAACATATAGACATTCATTCATAACTAGGATAGTCATCAAAACATATGAACATATAAACATTGAAGCATAATGTTGTAATTCATATAAACAATGTTTCATACTAGAAACATCAATAAACATCCAAATACAAGTCATGAATTTATACATCTATTTTTTCTTTGATTTATGTTTTTTTGCATTCATAAAATTGACGATTGGGGTATCATAATCATCCTTTGACACTGTATTTCTTGTGTCCTGTCCTTCTATTGTTTGTGTTTCCATTTTCTCATGTACCATACTTCTAGTACTTCGCTGAGAAGGGCATGGAGGCATCTGTGTAGGGGCGTGAACTACAACAACGAAAATGAGCATATCGATATGTTGAAATATAATTGAAATAACTATTTCATTATTTTGATTAACATTACAATATTTTTCTTTACCTATCTGTGTAGCTCTGAAAGCTGGTGCATTAATTTCTTGTCTGCTTGGTTCCTCTCATAGTTCACTCTCCTGAACTACATGCTCTTCCATTTAAAGAAGATAATATATAAGTATAAGTCAGGAAATAAATATCTACAATCACAGTAAATATTTGTAATTCTGAAGCATACATACCGGAATGGTTACTTCGTTCCCCACTATCATTGGACATGTGCTCCCTAGTATGAAGTGGTGTCTTCTGAATACCGCTAGATTCACTGCTGCAGTTGCACTGTTGCTTGAAAACAAACATAAATACTTAGTTAAGGGTGAAAAAATAAAATATAAATAGACTTTACAAGCATGCTACTGCGGTTTCCTTATTCATTTTATTTACCTACATGGTTGGGGAGATTGGAGTTTGCCCCAAGTTTCTCCTATATTGAATCACACTTTTAAAACTGTGCTTGTAACCAAGATTTAGGTCCTCCTCGGTGGAAATAATGTTGAACATATTTAACTGCAATTCATAACACCATTAAAATTACCAATAACAAAAACATTTATTTGTTCGCTACTGTTAAATAAATATTCACCATATTTAATCATTTAATTCTTACGATTCAGGATTTTAGTTTTCCATAGCCACCCTGGCCTAGTTTATGATGCCCGTGCTTTTCCATTCTAGCCTTGGTTTCTTTGGAGGTGTCAGGTAGCCTATATATGGATTTTTTGAAAAAAACTAGATATCAGAATTGTTACTTAAAACAAGAAAGAAAAACATAAATGAGCATATTTCAGTAAGAAGATGACATGTGTTGTACCTTGCTTGATCAGGTCGTGGATGTTTTCCTTGTTTTTTAAACAAGTTCTCCTTTGCATCCTCTATCAGGTCCTTCCACTCTTTTTTAGGAACCATTGGAGGGCGCTCATGCTTGAGGTATAATTGCAATTTATCCCTATATTAGGCCCTGGAATATTTTAAATTCTCGCCAACTAACTTTGTAACCACTTTCTTGTTGAACGTATTTCTGAACAAGTTTACCATGTGGCCTATCAATTCATCTTTCTTTTATCTATCTTGGACATTCCACCGTTTGCGAATGGTGGGGACAAACAACTCCAGGGCCAAACAACTACAATTCTTTGTCATTCAAGTTTCTGTAGAAAACATTGTTTCCTACAGAAACATGTTATCCAATAATTTATAATAATCTCAACAAATCTCCATTTCAATTTCATGATAAAAATGAATCAATTAATTAACAAATACCTGCAATCTTCTGAATCTTGATCGGAACACATGCACCATCCACCAGAAAGGTGATATCTAGTGATCTAGTGCTTTTAATTACTGCTGCTCCATGAATAGCTTCCTCTCCATTTACAGTACGTTCATCTCTGGAGTCATGTGGAGTCCCAAGCTCCGACTCATCATGCTCCAGCATGTCATGCCAGTCAACATCATTGCGCTCATCAATGGATTCAAGGGGAACCTCAAGAGGGTAAAAAATACTCACTTGTACTTTTATATGTCGAATTTTTTGTTGCATTGGACCATCAATGCTACTTATAGCAGTTGTAGGTGTTGGAGCCGCCTTTCTCAACTAGTTCAAATGTAATTCTTAAAATCAAAGGTTGGTCTTTAAGTTGTCTTTACTTCATGACCTTTACCCACTGAAAATCTCTGTAGTCCTGATATGCGAAGTGGAGATGGCCGTTGTACTCCTAAGTCATTACCATTTAACCATTAAACAAGATTTTTCACTTTTATATACCTCGGGATATCACGTTTCGGGAGTTACAAGTCACACGGTTTCCAAGCCCCGATGCGCGAAGTCGTGAAACAACCTTGAAATATTACCTAGGTTAGCACCGAGAGTAAAAGTTCCTTAAACCTTAGTCAAGAGCTGTCAGGATTTCGTGTCTCGACGATTGCTCTCCTCAAAAGTCTTACCGTCATAACTCCGATAGGCGAAGTTGCGAGATAGTTTTAAAAGTCACCCGGGTCAGTTTCAGGGGTAAGTCATTTTAAACTATAGTTAAACAATGTCGGGGTTTTTCAACTTGACATTCACTCTTCCAAGAAACTATATCTTTGTAGTCCCGAGTCGCGAAATCATGATTTTGAATTAAACACTGATTAATTAAACACTTAATCCAGATAACGTTTTTGCTTAACTAGATCGTGTCATCGCGATCTCGGGTTTTAGGGGCTCAAAGGATAGGAGTGAAATCTCCCGATATGGCGAACGCCGAAAAGGGTGATTAGAGTTTAAAGAAAACATAATTAAATAAGCTAAGCCAGATTAATCAGTGCATTAATATGAATAGTAACATGCACCGTCTACGGGTTAAATTTAAATGTTTTATGAGCTAACGTGTGTTACGACCCGTCAAAATTTATGGCATTTATTTGCAATGAGGTGAAGTGATAGGTAAATATATTGTTTTTATTGCTAATTCTTTTTCGAAAAACAATTTGACCATTCTGTTCATAAGGACGCCGGGGTTTTAAATGCTCAAGATATAGAGTTCTTTCTCTCATTGTTTCAAATTTCATTTCTATCTTACGCAAAGAATCTTTTCTCGCCAGGCTAATTTCTGTATGTATACACATTTTTACTATAGGAGAGATAAATCAGAGTCCTCTATCATGGCTCCATGAAAAGCATCCAAGGCAATTGCTGAGAGTTCAGGTCAAGGATCAGATACTGTTTCCGATACTTCACCCTGAAGTATTGATTCTGTCAGGACCTGGTCATACGTCTCCGAGGTTCTTCAATCCGAATTGGTGAACTGTTCAGATGATTCCAGTGATAATTGGAAGGACGATTTGGCCGCCAAATAAAAAATCATCGTTCAAGTAGAGATGCATAAGATAGCGGCCAGGCCACGACTCCTTCCTTATTATGATATGATCCGATGGGCATTAGATCATCTGGATATCCCGACGAGAACTATTATCAGCAAGCAAAAGGTGACCATTGGGACCTTCAGACTAGAACATTTGCAGGTGATGTTCACCCACACCAAACTTCTCACATAATGCTGAGTTTCTGGAAGGTTTTAAGTGGAAAGAATGTGAGCAATAGGACATAAATTTCTCTGATTTGATTAAGGATTGGGTCTCGCACCTCGCAAAGTTCAGGGCAGACGGTAACATAGTTTATTAAATTTCCTCCCTAGAACCGCAATTCAAATATATAGCAATGATGACCTGTAGGTTGTATGGGAAGGAGGACACCACACATTGTTTTCTCCCGTTGGTGCCTCTCATTCATACAGTCACTGAAGGTTGTTCCTTCGACTGGGCCAAATTGTTTTCAGACAGTTTAACCAGCCAGATTACTGAACATCGGATGCAGAGGGCGAATGAAAAGGCCGCTTCATTTTTTATGTCCGCCTACATCATGGATTCTGTCTGTTTCATGACGCCCTTCCCTCTAATGAGCTAGAGGTGGAATCCATCTAAAGCTGAGCCTATACATGTCTACCACTCCAAACTTTGGGAAGATAAGGCCACATAATTTATATACGAAATATTCAATTGGGTGATGGTACCAATGCATATCTCCATTTTCGGCAACCCACCACCCAGGATTTCAGATAGCATCACCACCAACTTGAGCAATGTGGCCAATTGGTACGCAGAGGTGGAATTTTCATACATCAGAGTTTTCGGCACCTCTGTTCCCCCCTATTCTCTACCATTACTCATACCGGATAGGATGATTTGTCGCAAAATCGCTAGGCAAACTGTGATTGGTGGCATAAGCATAGAGCTTAAAGGATTTTTGAAGAAGGTATGGCCTCCCTTCCCCATTCATTTGAACACATATTCTTTATTAGATTTTGGACACACAAAAGCTGAGGCAACGACTTTGGAGGATATTAAATTAGTCCACATTGAGTTCAAGAAGCATGACCCACACATGATCATGGGTAATCACATGGCAAGTTGTGTCCTTAAAAGGTATGAAAATGAGCATTCACCTCATGACAACATCTTCCGAGGGGCGAGATCCTATGCCGAGGTCCTAAGCCGGATCCAAACCCTATCGCCCGAGGAGATGGTTGATTTATTCAAATTTCAGGAACACTGGAGGAGATGTCTTTCCCCAGTCTTATAGGGTAAGAACCCGCCAACTACAGATGTACAACAAACGGAAGCCAAGGGCTCCAAAGATTCAGGACCTGACCAAGAGGAACAACAGGAAAAGAAAAAGAAAATCGAGGGCCCGAAACAGGAAGCTGAGATCCCCAATCCTCCAAGAAAGCCAGCCTTGGTTGTTACCCCGGGGAAATCATCCAAGCATATCGACAGCCCCATCATTTCTGTTACTCCCCTACAGTCCACTAAGGGGATCCCAGATGAAGGATGAATTTTTGGCGAAGAACTAACACCCATAACTGTGGAAGAGTTTCCTCTAAACGAATTTTTCTTCGATAAGAAGAGAAAGGTCGTTGTGAAACAATAACTTTATCAAGAAGCAGGCACGACATCCAAAAAATTTAAAATCCTTGCTGATGGGAGAGCCATGAAAAAAGAGGAATTTGCAACTCAGATAACATGGATGTTGGGGGCTTTCGCTACAGCCAACCAATATTTTGTCGAGTCCCTAAAAGAACCGTTGAAGCGGAACAACCGCTTGATCAAAACTTTGGAGGATAAGCTGGCTACAGTAGAAGCAGTCGCCAAAGATCAGGTGAACATAGGTATAGAGCTAGCTAGGGAAACCGATCAAAATGAAATCGAGTGGCTCAAATATGATCTCGAACATACACAGAAAATGGCTCAGAGCAGCCAATCACAGATAATCCAACAAGGAGAATTGATAGGGCAGTTACAGGCCAAATTAAAATTTTCCGAAAGCTAGATGATAGATATCGGGATATTCCAATCCCAAGCCATAGAAATCAGAAAAAGAGTGTCGGCAGCTCAATAAGATTTACTTGCTAAAGTGGAAACTATTCAAAACCACTACCAACTCATTGATCAAGTACTGGAAAACATCTCCTTTAGAGAAAAAGAAGCTAGGGCAGCTCGGGTCGCTTTCCAAGAGGTTGTTATAGCCATGACCAAAAAGGAAACAGGTAGTAGTTCCAGGATTTCTATCACAGAGAAGACCCGAGGTAACATCTTGCTGAAGGTATGGGAGCTTAACATATCAGAAGGCAGACAACGAGCTAAAGAGGTAAGAAACTCTTGTGAAGAAACTTTCGGCTTCATAGATGGGAGTTTTTTTTATCCTGATAGTGAGAACAACACTGAGACACTGGGCCAGATTAATATAGCCAAGCACCTGCTCAATATCAAGGAGAATGAGGAAAGAGAGTTGGATGAAATATCATAGATAACCCAGACACATATAGTCCAAATAGATAAATGGCTAATAAAACCAAGTGTACATTTATGTTCTATCAGTGCCGAAGACCGACAGGTAGAAGGAAAGTTGTCACAATTAGTGAAATATTATTACACTTTTGAGGCAAATAATCAAACAGAACCTTCCAGGTTGATAGTCCAGTTGGTGGAGAGGTGCATCACTTGCACCGAGCATGCGAAGGGGTAGGTTTCCAGTATCAAATGATGACAAGTGTTTTCCTTTTATATTTTTAGAACTCGAAGAGAAAAGAAAGGAAGATGTTCCATTTGCCCGAAGGAAGAACAAAGAAAAAGAATTGAAACGTTTAATCTCCTCTTTTTTGTAACCGAAAAGACTCCTGGAACGATTGAAATTCCATCATGTAGAAGTTTGTATAAATATGAAATTAGAAGAAAGAAAAAGGGCTGGACCTTTTTGGTCGATTGTAATAGAGAATCTCTCCTTTTGAAATTTAATACAAAGCAATCCGAAGACTCCTGATTCCATGAAGACTGTGTTATGAGTTTGTTTCCTCTGTGATTTCATATTCAATTTCATTTCGCATATATATATCTGATGAATTTTTTTACTTCAATTTAGTAAAACCTCTACTGTGGTAATCAATTTTTAGTTGTCTATATCGTCTACAGTTTTTCCTCTGTATCGGCTATTAGCAGGTACAAGACCTGTGAACTTTTTAGATCTTCATATTTTATGCTTCGTCATATTTCTTCTTATCTTTTTCTTCTTCTGTTTATAGGGTGAGATTCTCCCTTGATAGGAGCCTCGCATTATAGACAGCTTAATGTTTTTCTCACATTTCACACACCATTTATTTAAAACATAACTCAGTTATGGGAAAAGGCCTTTGGTTTTCACTTTATCTTCAAATATCGGATTCAAAGTTCTCTTTTATACGATCAAATTGACACAACATCAAAAACCTCGAACTCTACTTTAATTTTCTTGTTCCTCTATGACTGTCCCCATTGCAAGACAACCTAATATTGAACCCGACTTGTCGGACCAAACCCATATCGCTTTGAAACTTTTCGATACCATACTTAAAACAACCACCACCTGGGTATAACTTTAACGTTCATGGGCCTCGATTGAATGAGATATAAACATCCAGGAACAGTTGGAAGCGAGACAATGACAACCTGGAAATCAACCCTAGCTTCCTTTCCTGAAGGTTGATTCTTCTCCCCTTTTTATCCTTTACTCAATTTTGGATGCCTAGACACTGTAATTTCTAAGCCTTAAGTACAGACTCTGGAACAACATCTTTCTGATGCCGTTGCCGGGGACGAAGTTACAAAACCTTTTCCCTGGGAAGAACGACATTTTTGCAAGTTTCACCCTTTGATAGTGAACAAAGAGTGAACACCTTCTAAAGTATTTTATTATCTTTCACTTGGCGACTCAACGTTTAAATAATATGGCATCCGGTCAAAGGAATACCAGACAAAACCTGGAGGGTAAACAGACCACGCATGTTTCCGATCCCGAAAAAATACTGAAAGCTAGAGGTTCCCTTAAGCCAACCATTGCAGTCTACCAGCTTAAGTACCCTCAACCCAATACCAAGAGTTCCGTTGAACCTTCAACTTCACTCAATCCCCTCCTTGAAATCATCAACCCAACTTTAACTCTCTCTAAGGTTAAAAGTGAAATCCATCCGACAACCTTTGGCGTACACAAAGGTAAAAACCCCGCAGTGAATTTATCAGAGATTGATATCCCGTTGAATCTTCAGTTATATTTCACGACCCCACCAAGTGTCGAAGAGTATACCATATACTCAGATTCCACACCCGTGGGTTCCCCTGATTTCATCTCTTGCAAATCCGAGGGGCCAAGTCCTTGCATCTCTTTTCACCCGTCTTCTATTTTCTCGTCTCTCGAAGAAGCTAGAAATTCGCTTTTAGTCTTCCAGACCCCTCTATATAACACACATTTTCCCTATTCGGTAGTACCTATGGTGGCCGCCGGAGGAGGAGGTGGAGTGGCTCTAGGAGGAGGAGCGGGGGGCCAAGGACCTCCCCCACCTCCCAGAGTTTTCGCTAAAGTAGCTGCGAGATATGCACCTTTGGTCTTGCCCGTCCCTCTCTAGGACCTTCCTGAAAATTACATAAAAAAATTACCTAAATTTACAGGGGAAGGGGACTTGATCGAAGCCGAACATATAAACTTCTTTGATCAATTCGCCGATATCCTAGGTCTCGAACACGAAGACGTATATTCGAGGTTGTTTGTTTAGACTTTCGAAGGACAGGTACGAACCTAGTTTTGAAGTCTACCCTCAGGATTGATATTATCCTATGATGCCCTAGAAGACTCCTTTCTTAGACAATGGGGCAAAAGGAAAGACCATTTGTATTATTTGACAGAGTTTAGCTCTTTAAAGAAAAATACTTCGGAAACTGTTATGGAATTCATTCAAAGATTTAACAAGTTATATAATAAGATCCCTGTCGAAGTTAAACCATCCCAACTTGCAGCCAAGGTAACATTTGCGGGAGCCTTCGAACTCGATTTCACACTTCTTTTGAGAGAAAGGAGGGGGGCTACCCTAACCAGAATGCAAGATGATGTTGTAGAAAGAAAATCTAATATGATGGCTTCTGGCAAGTTGAAAACCAAGGTAGAAACGGGAAATCGAGAAAACAAATGTTTTAGGGAACAAGTGGGACCTTCAGGGTCCAATAGATCCACAGACGACAAAATGGATGATATGGCTAGGATAATTAAGGATTTATCAAATAATATTTCCAGAATGGATCTAGATCAATCCAAGGCCAATTCTTTTGTTAAAAGGGAATTCAAAAGAAACCCCAATCCTCAAAATCAACAAAGGCAGATTAAAAATGAAGACCAGAAAATTCAAACCCCTTTAAAAAATGATAATTTTATGGGAGGAAACAATCTGCAAGATTTCGAGGGTCTGGAAGAAGATGTGACAAATTTGGGTGACGAGTGAACTCAACCTTATTTAACCAAAGAATATTATGAGAAGTCCGTAAACACGTAGCAACTGTTAAATAAAGATGATGACATAGACAACACTGATTTCGCTGTATGTCAAGAAACAACCGATTCTATAATGGCTGAGGTCCAACCTAGGTATAACCTGAGGTCTAAAAGAAAACCTGCGTCGACTCCTCAACCCAAGAAAATTCTCCCTAGATTTGAAGTATATGAGCCTACCCCAAAAGAGACCGAGACACCTAATAGCAAAATGAAAGGGACAGACTCGCTAGATCCCAAAGTAAAGGAGGTTGAGACCCAAACAAAGGAAACCAAGACAGTTGAAACACATACACCGGTAGATAAACTCACGAGTGATAAATCAACACAAACGAATAAATCAGAAAATAAGGAGTCCAGGGTTTCAACCAAAGAAACGGACAAAGGTGGTGGAGGGTTCAGCCTCGAAAATGAGATAAATAAGATAAAAATACCAATCCATCTGGTGGAATTAGCAAAGAATCCTATATATCGAAAGCAGATGACCAAAGCGATAGGTTTTTCGGAACTAGAAAGTCACTCTGACATAATAAACTTGGAATATGATAATCCCAATATCACTTTTGGTCCACATTTTGAGGGTGCCAGAGACACAGTCTCTCTCTTCTATATCACCTTGAATGTGCATGATCGAATTCTGCATAACTGCATGCTAGACTCTGGGGCCTCACATAATGTAATGCCCAAAACTATTATGGATAGACTAGGCCTCAAGATCACCAGGCCTTATGGGGATCTCTACTCTTTCGATTCAAGAAGAGTTAAGTGCATGGGTATGATAAAATATTTAGTAGTCACTCTTGCACAGGTCCCAGTGAAAAGCGTCCCGATGGATGTAGTTATTTCCGATATACCCCCGAAGTATGGCTTACTTCTATCTAGGTCGTGGGGAGCCAAACTTGGTGGGTCTCTCCAACTAGACATGACCTACGCCATGATTCCTATGTTTGGTGGACAACTTACTCGGCTATACAGGGAAACGAGGCTAGCCTACACAGTGAGTGACCCTCAGAATCCTAACAATTACCCCATTTATATTGCTGATCAAGATCTAGGAAATTGTATTATGTATTTTGATGATGATGTAAATAGTTGTGCAGAAGAGAATTACTTAGAAAATAATGAATCAGGAAAGACATATGAAAATATGCATAGCACGGGGATTTGGAAAATGTTTTTTGATGGTGCCCTGTCATGTGAAGGAGCGGGTGCAGGAGTACTTTTTGTGGCACCTAAAAACGAATTTGTTATCCCTTTCTCTTATAGGCTTCAGTGGGATATAGACTACACCAATAATCTATGTGAGTATGAAGCCTTAGTCTTAGGGTTGGAAGCTACCAGGAAGTTGAACATAAAGAACCTGGAAGTTTACGGAGACACAGAGTTGATAGTGAAGAAGATAAATCGGCAATACCAGGCCAAACACCCAAGATTGAGATTTTATAGAAATTGCGGCTGGGATCTTATGGAAAATTTATTTTCATCGGTAAAGGTTCATTTCATCCCACGGGCCGAAAACCAGCAAGCCGATTCACTGGCCAAAGCGGCTTCAACTTTCATACCCCCCACCGCTTTCAAATTAAAGTACCACATAGAGGTAAGGCACAAACCATCAATACCAAACAACATACAACATTGGCAGGTTTTCGAGGATGACAAATAGATCAGAAAGTTCTTGGAAATGGTGGGTGATTTCTCCGAAACCCACATTGACCAGGAGGACTAAATTGATCATACCTGGATTATGCAAGAGGGAGAAGAGCCTCAGGAGTTCTGAGAAAAAATTGCTAACCATCGCATGTTGGTCTTAAAGAACAATCAGATTCTGAAGGGACTAATCCCCTTGGAGAGACTGTTTGATCAAAATGATATGCCCTTCAAATCCACTCTGCAACCCAAACTAGGAGAGGTTGAAGACTACGACGTAGGGACCAAAGAGGAGCCTAGGATGGTTAAAATATCAAAATACCTTCCTCCTGAGGTAAAAAGAAAGTATAAAGAGTTACTCGGGCGATATAAAGACATCTTCGCTTGGTCTTACGAAGAACTGAGAACCTACGACACCATTGTGATCGAACACAAGATACCCCTAAAGTCTGGCGTCAAACCCTTTAGAAAAAAACTTAGACAAATCAACCCTATCTTATTTCTCGTGGTCGAAAGGGAAGTTAAAAAGATCTTAGATGCAAAAATAATAGTACCATTGAGATACTCCGATTGGGTAGAAAACCTAGTCCCAGTTAGAAAGAAAAGCAGGGAGATTAGACTGTGTGTTGATTTTAGAAACATCAATAAGTCCTCTCTCAAAGACAACTACCCTCTACCCAAAATGGATCACGTATTAGAAAAGGTAGTTGGGTCAAATAGGATGTCGATGATCGACTGGTTCTCCGGGTACAATCAAATTGTCGTAAATGAACATGATAAAGAAAAAATAGCCTTCACTACCCCTTGGGGTATGTTCATGTATGATAAGATGCCTTTTGGTCTAATGAATGCAGGTGCCACCTTCCAACGCGCTATGGATATCACTTTCATCAGCGAAAGCGACAAGTTCGTGGTTATCTATCTCGATGATCTAACCGTTTTTTCTAAATCTGACGAAGATCATTTGATACATCTCAAGCAGTCATTTGAAAAATGTCGTAGGTTTGGTTTGTCTTTAAACCCCAAAAAGTCTCACTTTTCCATGCAAGAAGGTAAACTCTTGGGCCATATTGTGTCTTGAGACGGAATTAAAATTGATCCTAGCAGGGTTGAAGCTATAGACACTATAAATATTCCTAGAAATGTAAAATAAATTCAGTCATTCTTAGGAAAAATAAATTTTTTGAGGAGATTTATCCCAAACTTTGTTGAAATTGTGAAATTGATCACAGATATGCTAAAGAAGAACACAAAGTGAAATCGACAACAGAGGCCAAAGCATTGTTTGCACACATCAAGAAGGTTATAAGCGAGGCACCTGTATTGGCAAGCCCTGATTATCAAAAGGATTTTCTTATTTTCTTGTTCGCCTCCGAACATACACTTTCCATGGTACTCCTATAGAAAAATGAAGAAGGTTTCGAGCAACCGATAGCCTTTTTCAGCAAAATTCTTAGAGACGCTGAAATCAAATACGATATAATGGAAAAATAAGCATACGCTATGGTGAAGGCATTAAAGGCTTTCAAAACTTACATGTTGCATTCCAAGGTAATCGCGTACGTACCCACCAACTCCATAAAAGATATTTTGGTTTAGTCTGACAATGATGGAAAAAGGGGATGGTGGCTCGCTAAAATACAAGAATTCGATCTGGAGATAAAGCCAACGAGACTAGTAAAGGGACAAGGTTTGGCTAAACTCTTAGCTGAATCAAATTTTAGAGCCCTCGGTATAAATGGCCTACAGGGATGTGAAGAGGGTGTGGGAACAAACGAGATCGATGAGAAAACAAGTGCAATCAGAATCGAAGAGAAGTTTGCCTCATCTGATTGGTACAAAAACATAGTGTCCTTCCTACTGACCTTAAAATGCCTGAGTGATTTATCCCCATCCAAAGCCAGGACGCTAAAACTACATGCAGTAAAGTATTGTATATCTGAAAGTCAATTGTATTGGAAGGACCCACTTGTCTTCCTATTGGTTTGTTTGGTTGAATCAGAAACAGAGAAGATCATAAGTGAATTTCACGAAGGAGTGTGCGGGGGACATCACGCTTGGAGGGAGACAACTTATAAAATCTAGAGGGCAGGGTATTATTGGCCAAAACTTTTCTCAGATGTAATTCCAAAGTTAGAACCTACAACCCTTGCTAATTGTTCGTAGGCAAGCATAAACACCTAGCGCTACCGTTAGTCTCGGTTAAGAAAAAAGCCCCTTTTTAGCAATGGGGACTAGATTTTATAGGCGAAATTAACCCCCATTCTAGCGCTCAACACAAATAGATCCTGACTGCCACAAATTACTTCACTAAATGGGTGGAGGCTATTCCAACCAGAAGGGAAACTAATTCGGTGGTAATAGATTTCCTAGAAGAGAACATTTTGTTTAGATTCAGTTTCCCTCGAAAGATAGTCACTGATAACGCCCATGCTTTTAAATCTATGGCTATGATTAGTTTTTGCCAAGAATACAATATCGTGCTCGGCCATTCCACGACATATTACCCCCAAGGAAATGGTCTAGCCGAGTCTTCAAACAAGCGTCTGATCAATATAATTAAGAAAGTGTTGAACGAGAACAAAAAATCTTGGCATGTGCATTTAAAATATGCTTTATGGGCAAATCGGATAGGCACGAAAAAATCTATTGACACTTCTCCGTTCCAAATGGTGTACGGGACCGACGTGGTGTTACCCATAAACCTGGCGCTTCTCGTAATGAAACTATGGCAAGATGAGAAAGAATAACCAAATCATGTCACAAGAAGGATAAACTAGTTGATTGAAGTACAACAACATAGGGTCAAGGTGGATGAAAGGTTGCAGAAAGAGAGTTTCTCCCCAGTGATTTGGTTTTGAAATGGGATGCTATAAAGGAAGACTCGGCAAAAAACACGGTAAATTCGATCATATCTGGTACGGACCGTTCAAAGTCGCAGCTCCCGAAGGAAAAAATTTGTTTCTATTAGAAAATATGGACGGTAAAATGTTCAACGCCCCTATCAATGGGCATTATTTAAAACACTATATGCAATAATTGGTTCCCAAAAAATTGCCATTGTATATACTGGTTTGTGTTTTCTTTCTATTTCATAATTTCTCTTCGGTAAGTTTATTTTCACCGCTAATTAATTAGGTTAGTGATTTTTGTAGAAGTAGAGATACGAAATTTTTAATGCATTCAGATCTTTTAAAAAGCACTCTTCGTGTTTAAAGGATTCCGGCTTGTAGCCCACATGAGCGAAAGGAGCAAACAAAAAGTCGTATATCGGAAACTAAATTCACCGAAAATAGGTGATAGAAAAAGTTTTCTGTTATTTTAAAAGAAGACGAAATGGTAAGGCAAAGGTACGAATCCATGAAAGTTTTTCTTTTCTTTTAACGAAGGTCTCTAAAGCGCTGTGATGGTCTCATAATTATGATGTTTTCGCTTGACTGGTTATCAAAATAACGACTTCTTACTCTGGAACCTAAGAGTTTCACCTAGATAAAGATAGGAGGTAATTAAGATAAGCAGAGAAAGTAAAGCGCCTCCGAAAAAAGGTCCTAAAGTCGGTTTTAATCCTTGATTCCTGTGTTTCAAATCCCAAATCTCTCTCCGTCACATTTTTTTGTCCGCAGACTTACCTTCTTAAAAAAAAAAACATCTTTCCAGTTTCCATACATAGGGAGAAGAGATTACGTTTTATCTTTGGAAGCTGTAAAGAAGATTTTAGAAAGTAAGCCAATCTTCACAACTCCCTAGTCTATTACTAAACAAAGTTATGCATAGGTTGATCTTGACTCTTCTAGGTTTTTTTAACAGTTTCAAAGGATTTAGGCTTGCTCGAAGGAAGGCCCCTGGAAGTAATCTTTCCCTTTTTCCCTGCGGGCTAAGGTGTTTTGAAAGTTAAGGGAAGGTTGGAACCGGGTAATCAAAGCAAGTTGACAAACCTCCACTGCAAATATTACACAGATATCATCCCTCATACAAATTGATTTCCCCCACTTCGTGTTCTAAAAAGTAAATTATAAGATAGATGGTGAAAGGAAATTCATATTTGATTGCCCCCATCTAGTCTAAAGAGACGATGAAAGGAAATTCAGAAATGATTGCCCTCGTCTCATCATTTAAATGCATAAATATATTTCGAAGTGGTGAAAGGAAATTCAGTAAAAAGGGCCAGATAACTTCACTGGGGTACTGAATAGGTTCGTTGGCAGTGAATCAATATCTAAGATATCTATAAGGTTGTCATACATGAATCTCACTCTACTCTGGTAATCAACTTTCTTGAAACCCGATCTGCACCCCAAGTTCAGACAGGGCTCCCCAATTAAAAAACATGTAATTTACTTCGTTTGATGCAAGCCAAAAGACACAAGATCTGTTGGATTTCCTAGGACTGTTTTGATTGTGTTAAGGCAGACCTGAATTCAGTAACGAGAAAGAGAAAGTCATGAAAGGGACTGCAACTGAGTTTGAAACGCATTTGAGTGTTGAAAAGGTTTTCAAAAGTAAAAGACAAAATCTCTTCTTCCCTCTATATCCCCTTTCCTTAAGCAAGTTTCGCAAAAATAAAACCAATGATTCCATTTACCCAATACAGGCACGTGGTCTACTATTCTTCTCATCTCATAGGAAGACGAGATCCCTAGTTGGAGCCTATGTTGGAGCCGCCTTTCTCAACTAGTTCAAATGTAATTCTTAAAATCAAAGGTTGGTCTTTAAGTTGTCATTACTTCGTGACCTTTACCCACTGAAAATATCAGTAGTCCTGATATGCGAAGTGGCGATGGCCGTTGTACTCCTAAGCCATTACCATTTAACCGTTAAATGAGATTTTTCACTTTTATATACCTCAGGATATCGCGTTTTGGGAGTTACAAGTCACACGGTTTCCAAGCCCTGATGCGCGAAGTCACAAAACAACCTTGAAAGCTTACTGAGGTTAGCACTGAGAGTAAAAGTTCCTTAAAACTTAGTCAAGAGCTGTCGGGATTTTGCGTCTTGGCGATTTCTCTCCCCAAAAATATTACCGTCATAACTCCGATAGGTGAAGTTGCAAGATAGTTTCAAAAGTCACCCAGGTCAGTGTCAAGGGTAAGTCATTTTAAACCGTACTTAAACAATGTCAGGGTTTCGCGACTCGGCATTCACTCTTCCAAGAAACTATATCTTTGTAGTCCTGAGTCGCGAAATCACGATTTTAAATTAAACACTTAATCCGGATCACATTTTTGCTTAACTAGATCACGTCATCGCGATCTCAGGTTTTAGGGGCTCAAAGGATAAGAGTGAAATCTCCCGAAACGACGAACACTGAAAAGGGTGATTAAAGTTTAAAGAGAACCTAATTAAAGAAGTTAAGACAGATTAATCAGTGCATGAATACGAATAGTAACACGCACCTTCTACGGGTTAAATTTAAATGTTTTTTGAGCTAACGTGTGTTACGACTCGTCAAAATTTATGGCATTTATTTGAAATGAGGTGAAGTGATAGGTAAAGATATTGTTTTTATTGCTAAATATTTCTCTAAAAATGATTTGACCATTCCGTTCATAAGGACGCCGAGGTTTTAAATGGTCGAGATATAGAGTTATTTCTCTCATTGTTTCAAATTTCATTTCTATCTTGCACAAAGAAGCTTTTCTTGCCAGGGTAATTTCTGTATGTATACGCATTTTTACTACAGGAGAGCTAAATCAGAGTCCTCTATCATGGCTCCACGAAAAGCGTCCAAGGCGATTGCTGAGATTTTAGGTCAAGGCTCAGATACTGCTTCCGATACTTCACCCTGAAGTATTGATTCCGTCAGGACCTGGTCATACGTCTCCAAGGTTCTTCAGTCTGAATTGGTGAACTGTTCAGATGATTCTAGTGATAATGAGAAGGACGATTTGGCCACCAAATACAAAATCGTCATTCAAGCAGAGATGCATAAGATAGCGACCAAGCCATGACTCCTTCCTTATTATGATATAATCCGATGGGCATTAGATCATGTGGATATCCCGACCAGAACAATTATCAGCAAGCAGAAGATGACCAATGGGACCTTCAGACCAGAACATTTGCAGGCGATGTACCAATTGTCAACCACACCAAAATTCTCACACAATGCCGAGTTTCTGGAAGGTTTTAAGCAGAAAGAATGTGAGCAATACAACATAAATTTCTCTGATTTGATTAAGGATTGGATCTCGCACCCCTCAAAGTTCAAGGTAGACGGTAACAAAGTTTATTCAATTTCCTCCCTGGAACCTTAATTCAAATATATAGCAATGATGACCTGTAGGTTGTATGCGAAGGAGGACACCACACATTTTTTTCTCCCGTGGGTGCCTCTCATTCATACAGTCACTGAAGGTTGTTCCTTCGACTGGGCCAAATTGTTGTCAGATAGTTTAACCAGTCGGATTACTGAATATCGGATGCAGAGGGCGAATGGAAAGGCCGCTTCATTTTTTATGTCCACCTACATCATGGATGTTGTTTGTTTCTTGACGCCTTTCCCTCTAATGAGCTAGAGATGGACTCCATTTGAAGCTGAGCCTATACATGTCTACCACTCCAAACTTTGGGAAGATAAGGCCACATAATTTATATACGAAATCTTCAGTTGGGTGATGGTACCAATGCATATCTCCATTTTCAGCAACCCACCACCCAGGATTTCAGAAATAATCACCACCAACTTGAGAAACGTGGCCGACTGGTACGTAGAGGCAAAATTTTCATACATCAGATTTTTCAGCACCTTTGTTCCCCCATATGCTCTACCATTATTCATACCGGATAGGTTGGTTTGTCACGAAATCGCTAAGCAAACTGTGATTGGTGGCATAAGAAAATAGCATAAAGGATTTTCGAAGAAGGTATGGCCTCCCTTCCCCATTCATTTGAACACATATTCTTTATTAGATTTTGGACACACAAAAGCCGAGGTAGCGACTTTGGAGGATATTAAATTAGTCCACATTGAGTTCAAGAAGCACGACCCACAAAGGATCATGGGTAATCACATGGCAAGTTGTGGCCTTAAAAGGTATGAACATGAGAATTTGCCTCATGATGACATCTTCCGAGGGGCGAGATCCTATGTCGAGGTTCTAAGCTAGATTCAAACCCTGTCGCCTGAGGAGATGGTTGATTTCTTCAAATTTGAGGAACACCGGAGGAGTTTCCTTCCCCCAGTCTTACAGGGTAAGAACCCACCGACTACAGATGTACAAAAAACGGAAGCCAAGGGCTCCAAAGATTTAGGACTTGACCAACAGGAACAATAGGAAAATAAAAATCAAACCGGGGGCCCGAAATAGGAAGCTGAGATCCCCAATCCTCCAAGGAATCCAGGCTCGATTGTTACCCCGGGGAAATCATCCAAGCATATCAACAGCCCCATCGTTTCTGTTACTCCCCTACAATCCACTAAGGGGATCCTAGACGTAGGATGGATTTTTGGCGAAGAACTAACGCCCATAATTGTGGAAGAGTTGCCTCTGAACAAATTTTTGTTCGATAGGAAGAGAAAGGTCGTTTTGAAACAAGAACTTTATCAAGAAGCAGGCACGACAACCAAGAAATTTAAAATCCTTGCTGATGGGAGACCCATGAAAAAAGAAGAATTTGCAACTCAAATAGCAGGGACGTTGGGGGATTTCGCTACAACCAAAGAATATTCTATCGAATCCCTAAAAGAACAGTTGAAGCGAAAAAAATGCATGATCAAAACTTTGGAGGATAAGTTGGCTACAACAGAAGCAACCACCAAAGATCAGGTGAACACAAGTATAGAGCTAGCTAGGGAAACCGATCAAAAGGAAATTGAGTGACTCAAATCCGATCTCGATCAGACACAGCAGATGGCTCAGAGCAGCCAATCATAGATAAGCCAGCAAGGAGAATTGATAGGGAAGTTACAGGCCAAATTAAATTTTGCCGAAAGACAGATGATAGATATCGGGATATTCCAATCCCAAGCCATAGAAATCAGAAAAAGAGTGTTGGAAGCTCAACAAGATTTACTTGCTAAAGTGGAAACTATTCAAAACCACTGCCAACTCATTGATCAAGTATTGGAAAACATCTCCTTTAGAGAAAAATAAGTTGGGGCGACTCAGGTTGCTTTCCAAGAGGCTATTATAGCCATGCCAAAAAGGGAAACGAGCAATAGTTCCAGGCTTTCTATCACAGGGCAGACCCGAGGTAACATCTTGCTGAAGGTATGGGAGTGTAACATATCAGAAGGCAGACAATGAGCTAAAGAGGTAAGAAAATCTTGTAAAGAAACTTTCAACTTCATAGATGGGAGTTTGTTGTATCCTGATAGTGAGAACAACACTGAGACATTGGGCCAGATTAATATAGCCAAGCACCTGCTCAATATCAAGGAGAATGAGGAAAGAGAGTTGGCTGAAATATCATAGATAACCCAAACGGATATAGTCCAAATAGATAAATGGATAATAAAACCAAGTGTACATTTATGTTCTATTAGCGTCGAAGACTGACAGGTAGAAGGAAAGTTGCCACAATTAGTGAAGGATTATTACACTTTTGAGGCAAATAATCAAACAAAACCTTCCAGGTTGATAGTCCAGTTGGTGGAGAGGTGCGTCACTTGCACCGAGCATGCGAAGGGAAGGTTTCTGGTATCAAATGATGACAAGTGTCTGCTTGTTATATTTTTAGAAATCGAAGAGAAAAGAAAGGAAGATGTTCCATTTGCCCGAAGGAAGGACAAAGACAAAGAATTGAAACGTTTAATCTCCTCTTTTTTGTAACCGAAAAGACTCCTGGAACGATTGAAATTCCAGCATGTATAAATATTAAATTAGAAGAAAGAAAAAGGGCTGGACCTTTTTGGTCGATTGTAATAGAGACTCTCTCCTTTTTAAATTTAATACAAAGCAATCCGAAGACTCCTGATTCCATGAAGACTGTGTTATGAGTTTGTTTCCTCTGTGATTTCATATTCAATTTCATTTCGCATATATATATTTGATGAATGTTTTTACTACAATTTAGTAAAACCTCTACTGTGGTAATCAATTTTTAGTCGTCTATATCGTTTACAGTTTTTCCTCTGTATCAGCTATTAGCAGGTACAAGATGTGTGAACTTTTTAGATCTTCATATTTTATGCTTTCTCAGATTTCTTCTTATCTTTTTCTTCTTTTGTTTATAGGGTGAGATTCTCCCTTGATAGGAGCCTCACATTATAGACAACTTAATGTTTTTCTCACATTTCACACACCATTTATTTAAAAGATAACTCAGTTACGGGAAAAGGCCTTTGGTTTGCACTTTATCTTCAAATATCGGATTCAAAGTTCTCTTTTATACGATCAAATTGATACAACACCAAAAACCTCGAACTCTACTTTAATTTTCCTGTTCCTCTATGACTATCCTCGTTGCAAGACAGGCTAATATTGAACCCGGCTTGTCGGACCAAACCCATATCGCTTCGAACCTTTTCGATACCATACTTAAAACAACCACCACCCAGGTAGAACTTGAACGTTCATGGGCCGCGATTGAATGGGATATAAACATCCAGGAACAGTTGCAAGCGAGACAACGATAACCTGGAAATCAGCCCTAGCTTCCTTTCCCGAAGGTTGATTCTTCTCCCCTTTTTATCCTTTACTCACTTTCGGATGCCTAGACACTGTACTTTCTAAGCCTTAAGTACAGACTCTGGAACAATAGTAGGCTCGATAGCTTCCCAGGGAACAAGGTTTAAAAACTCCTATAAACGAAAAACTTTACTTTATCACATCATATAGGAAATATAAAACGAAAAAAAAGATATAAAATTTTCAAAGATGATAAAAATATGCGAAGATGCCACTTACCCCAAAATTAGTTATTAGATTTCGTAGCTCTGCAATTCTTTCCCTTTCCTCCTGTGTCAGGGGTCTTTTGTGAAACAAACCTAGATATTCTATGTTTTCCTCTTCAAGGACTTCGCGACAGTTTCTATTGGGTCAATGGAATAAAATATTTCATCCTCAAGATCCTCAGTGGGTGTCTTCCCACGTTGACCATGCCACAATACATTAATGAATAAAATTAATGAGATGAACTTTAACATTTGAGAAATTTAGTTATTGTAGTCATAAGTTATTACTATATTTAAAATTTACCTATTGAGGCACAACATGTGCCTTTCCACGGCCACCCTGGACAGATGTAGCAGGTGATTTTCCACGGTCACCCTGGACAGAATTTGACACAATAAATCAATCAACAAAAGTTATGAAATTCACCTGTAACATTAAAAAAATGAAATATTGCAGTAATATCAGAAAATAAATAATGAAATTTCAGAAATTTAGTTGTTGTAGTCATAAGTTGTTACTATATCTAACATTTACCTTCTTAGGCACAACGGGTGCATTTCCACGGTCACCCTGGACAGATGTAGTGGGTGATTTTCCACGGTCACCCTGGACATATGTTGACACAATAAATCAATCAACAAAAGTTATGAAATTCACCTGTAACATTAAAAAAATGAAATATTGCAATAATATCAGAAAATAAATAATGAAATTTCAGAAATTTAGTTGTTGTAATCATAAGTTGTTACTATATTTAACATTTACTTGCTAAGGCACAACAGGTGCATTTCCACTATCTCCCTGGACAGATGTAGTGTGTGATTTCTCATAGCCACCCTAGACAGATCTTGACACAATAAATTAATCAACAAGAGTTATGAAAGTAATTGTAACATTAAAAAATGAAATATTGCAGTAATATTAGAAAATAAAAAATGAAAAATGAAATATATGCAGTAAAAAATTGAAATATTGTAGCAATAAATTATAACAATGATTGATCAAAGGTTGATCAAAGGTTGATTTTAATGGTATGTAATGTATTTACCCCCATAGTCGCACCTCCTCCATCTATTCGATTTAATTTGTAATCAATCAACAACTCTTCACCTGGAACTATTGTTTTTGTTGCACATACAAATATACGATTTCCTTCGCATCCCTCAAATATGAAATTCGATTTCTTAGTTGTTGCCACTAGTCGTGTACTATTTATAAAGCCCACAATGTTTCCAGAATCTTTTGGCCTTCCATCAATATACATAGTTGCCCCTTTATTTTGATTGTTATCTATTAGTTGTATATAATTTGTGGAAACTCTGTATCTCCGCATACTTCGCGTATATCAGACCAACATCAACCAATGATTGTATTTGTATAATGGTCTTGTTGGACCTTGATCAAGTTTTGATGAATACTTGGTCATATTTGACCGTTTTTGGGACTGCGACAACTTGCCAAAGATGGAGCACAACATGAAGCGAAAATTAGAGAAGCAAGACCTATTTTTGGGTCCCTTTTAGGGTTTTAGGTTGATGTAAAGGGAAAGGGATGTCAGCCCATGGGTTTACCCACACTTAGGCCCATTTTGTAATCTATAAATAGATACTTAGGCAATGTAAGTAAAGGGTGGTAGTAGTACATCTATGTGATGTATAGCTAAGGCTTAGTGCTAGTAGCTGGATTTGTGTGATTGGATGTATATTGCAAGTGCTCTGTGCATGATTGTAAGGATATTGAAAAGCTAACTGCAAGTTGTTGTAGTTTTGTGTTGAAGTGCAAGGAAGAAGGATCTAGCGAGATGCGCAGATCTTCTGTCCTGTGCAAAGTAAGGGTCACTAAAGCTCTGTTTTGTAACCACTTGACCGAGATAATATAAAGAAGAAGAATTTGTGAACGTAGCCCCAGGGTGGGGGTGAAAAATGGTAACCCTATGTGGTAGAATTACCCAGATAGCTATCAGTACCCATGGAACTTCGAAAGAGGAAGAGTTCGAAGTCATTAGATTTATTGAGGACCATGCCCCATTTCCAACTTTGCTAGGAAATATTTGGATTGAAAACGACCATATCCAGAGAAAAGAAGAAAAGGAATCCCTAGAACAGAAGAAGCAAGAACTCAGGGAATTTATGACTAGAAGGATTGCCTACTTGATGGAGGAACAAGAGAACAGATCTTAGTTGTTAAACACTAGGGACCTAGATGTCGAAGCTATAAGAGAGTTAGAGGAACCACCGAAGACCAAAATACCTAATCCATATGATGAAGGAGTATTACCCTTGGATATGAAGAAAGAACCTAAGCAACACGAAGTGACTATGTCAAGAGAAGATAAGACTCAGAATGGAAAGAGGATGACCGAGACTAAGCTCACTGGGAAAAAGGCTAGGAAGCTAAGTAAGAAGAGGGCCAAAATTGGAAAGTTACCAAAGACTCCAGAGGAAACTTCGCAGAAGGAAAAATCACAAGAATTGAGCTTCACCAAGATATCCGAACAACGACATCTGGCACTTCACCATGGCGCATCAATATAGTTGTTGGATCGATATACCCATTCGAATTTGACCCCGAACGGGTTGATAAGAAATTATGGGTTCCCACTAGACCATTGGACAACACCAAAATGGATAGAATGTAGTTAATGAAGGCCCCATATCCGTTGCAAGTAGACTATTGCTAAGTTTCCCTACTTAGTCCGTCATGCCACACACCGAGAATACTTTTTTCTAAGTGATAATTTGAGCCCGAAACTTGAGATTACTTCACCCTGTGATCATTGCCTTGTTCCCATACTACTTCAGCCAATACAAGAAAAGGCATGCCAACTGTTCGCTGAAATTGAAAGCCAGGGAGCTGAACTCGAACAGGTTGTCATCACTGCAGAACAATGCCTGGAAGGACCTCTCAATGACACAGTAATCCAGGAATTTATTGAGCAAGAGGATGTCGCATTGAAGTAGGTCAAAGCGGCTCGATCCAAGCTCGAGGCATTTGAGGTGGAATTGATCAGACCTGAGTGACTCGGGACGGGTTACAGGTGGGTGTTGGGGGCCTGTTTGCCCTTGACCAAGTTTTGAAGAATACTTGGTCATATTTGACCATTTTTGGGACTTTTCCATCTTGCCAAAGATGGAGCGCAATGCAAAGTGGAAATTAGGGAAACAATACCTATTTTTGGGTCCCTTTTAGGGTTTTGGGTTGATGTAAAGGGAAAGGGATGTCAGCCCGTGGGTTTTCCCATGCTTAGGCCCATTTTGTAATCTATAAATATATACTTAGGCAATGTAAGTAGAGGGTGGTAGTAGTAAATCTATGTGATGTATATCTAAAGGCTTAGTGCTAGTAGTTGGATCTGTGTGATTGGATGTATATTGCAAGTGCTATGTTCATGATTGTAAGGAGATTGAAAATCTAAGTGCAAGTTGTTGTAGTTTTGTGTTTAAGTGCAAGGAAGAAGGATCTAGCGAGCTGCGCAGATCTTCTGTCCTGTGCAAAGTAAGGGTCACTAAAGCTCTGTTTTGTAACCACTTGACCGAGATAATATAAAGAAGAAGAATTTGTGAACATAGCCCCAGGGTGGGGGTGAACCATGGTAACTATGTGTATTGTGATTTGTGCTTCGACCTAATGTGTTTATCTCCTTCTTGGATAAGTGATTTATGTGATTAAATAGATCTAGTTATGCTCTGTGCTTATGATATATGAATGAATGTTAGATCTTATATATAAGATGCTTAGTGCTTGATATGTTGAATCTAATCTATGTTTCTATGGCTAAGTATTGAATCATCTTTAGTCTAAGTATTCACTGCGATGCTCTGTGCTATCTGCGAAGTACCATAAGGGTTAAATATTGATGAATGATCTATGCTAAGTGCCCTGTAAAAGATATAATCACATATCATTGTCCCAGCTAAGGTTTCAAACATCTGAGACCTGCAACCATCCCTGCCTCTACCTCGGGTAAGACTTCATCTACTTTGCAGGTGTTTACGAAAGGGCCAGTAGTTAGGGTTTTGTTGGTGCGCTCTTGAACGTTGAACCCTGGGTCTTCCCCTGTGCTGACATACTCCATCAATTCAATTACAATGCCATATCTGACCTTTATGTCGTCCATGTAAAATAACTCCAATCCATGTAAGGACGAAGGAGCAATGCAATACATCCTCCCACTGATGAAGAAATTTGTGTCCATTTCAGGGAGCTCCTTAGGTTCCCATCGTTGCACTATATTTCTATACCTCATGGGAAAATCAATGTCACCTATGCTCTCAGCATCATAATTACATGACTCTCTGTTGGCAATAAAAACTTTCATGCGTATAGAAATTCTTTTCCTTACCTTTTCATAACTAGTTGATCTAGAAACAATATATCTAGTACAACACGTCTCAGTTTCAACTTCTCTGAGTATATCTTGATCATCACTCGAGGAAAATAGATACGAAATATACTTATTTGGTAGTACCTACACTCATTAAAACAAGAAGATAAGTTATCATGCGAATATAAGTTTGTGGTACCAACACTCGAAAAAATGAGAAGATAAGTTAGCAAGAAAATATTTAGGGAACCCATGTTTTTCTTGGATAATATACTTGATTCTATTGTATGTAATAAACTTATTGGGGTCCTTGTTTACTTGATTCATATCATACTTGGCATCCCATTATTGTTATCTTGGTATGTTTTGGGGTGTGATTCTTCTCTTTTATAGAATGGCATTAAAGTCCCAACATTAGAGGTGTATGAAATTCGTTAGGATAGAAAGAGGCATTAAAGTCCCAACATTAGGCTTGGAAATTGATGTAGATAGGGTGATGAAGGAAATGCAGCCTTAGCGAGGATATTTAGGGTCTATGATACTAAACAATATTAGTGGATGACACTTTTCTTGATGATACTAAAAAGGCTTAGTGGATACTCAACAAGATACATGCTTTAGAATTAATGAATGGTTGGAGGATACTCAACAAGATAGATTCTTTAGAATTAATCAATGGTATCCTAAGGGTGATAAGGCCTCATCTAAAGATGGGTCAAGTGAAAAGGTTCAATGAAAAGGCAAGATAGAAGTTATATGAAAAAGTAAAAGTGTTCTTGTAACAAGTATAAGTGCCAATACAAGTTGAAGGAAAGGACAAACTCTTATATGAAACAATAGATGCTTGCACTAATCAAGATAGGTACATTAACAATGGTGCATGAGAAAAAAACATATAACAACAAAGACAATGGTATCTTTCAAGTACAAAGACTGTCAATATGTAAATGAAGACAATTGGCTTCTTCATAATTTGAGGGTATTCACTCTTCTTACGACATCCATTTGTACCTCTCATTTTCATACACCTTTGTACGAAAAAATTCACTAGTGTATGCCTCATGTAAAATCATGAGTAACATGATTGATATAACAAATCTCATATGATTAAGAGATATAATGATAAGGTATGAACCACTGAATTTTTTATCAACTAACTTCTTCACTAATATTTTTTACATAATAAGCTGTTCAACGTATAAAGGCTCATTACAAACAATCTCCCATTAAAAATACCTCAACTTATGCACATAGTTAACATGTGTAGATTCCAAGCACTAGATTCCATGGGAGGACATGATGTATCAATTATGTCATATGTAGGAGATTGAGACGAAGGAGCACTTTTTTTTTCCAATGTACCATCTACTATAAGATTGGGGGACACTTCTACTACCTTTTCAGAAAGTCTTAGAAACCCCTCTCCACCTTTTTCCAATACTTGGATGAATGGTGCCTTGCCTTGTTTTTGAGGGAGACATTGGGTCTCCAACCTTCCATGTTGAGGCCCCCACCCCAACTGAACACTTCTTGGATGATTACATCAATTTTTTCTATGATCCCATCAAACAAGGGCACCATTAGGTAGGTTGACAATAGCCCCATTCCAGTAGGGTCCAAATCTGGGTGATATCAAGGGGCCTCCTACCCCCCCATCAACAAGATATGTATGAAATTTCCAACTTGAATCCCAAGACAAGGCTTAGTGTTCTAGCAAGAAATTCTTTACATCTAGACAGTAGCACTGAGCTCCCCCCTTGAGGTAGAGATACACACAACAAACCAATCCTTCTTCTAGCTTCTTCTCTTCAACCTAGTATGATAGGAGTTCCACTTTTATAGAAGTGGATGACCTATAGAGTAGTGTTTCCTCCTACTTCTCGAGTGACAGGTCAGGGGGGATCTAAGGCCTCTCCCCTTGTACTCCCCTTTGAGGCTTCCATACAAGGGGTTTTGGATTTTGGCCCTTAGTCGCCCCTATATCACTTCTCTAGCTATTAGCTTTTATATCTTAGAATATATCTTCTTTTGGTTTATATAGGAGTGACCAATGTGCTCCCATAGTGTATTTTATACTATCATTTTTTTTAAGTACTTCTCATATTTACATTGATATATATTTTTCTTTGAGAAATGTGTCTTATAAAATCTCTTTGGCTGAGTTGTTGTGCTATGAGGAGTGTATCTATGCAATCAAAGTCACCTAGGACTTGCAATTTTCCTTACCTGCGCCCAATCAAATGGTGTTGAACTCGGGTCTCTACATTAATACAAGGTTGATCACCTCACTAATTGGTGCTAGACCACACTCTCATGGTCTAAAAATAATATATCTTACGTTTATTATGCTTTCCATTATGTTTTTTTATGATTGTGTTATGTATGCACAAAAATCCTACGGCCCAACCCATTTACTATTACATTTCTTGGGTGATGCAAGAGCATCCTTGAAACAACTAAGTCCATAGGCACATCAAGTGAGTGCAATATAAGTAAGTGAAACACAAGCAAGCATGATTTAAATGACAATGGAACATATGAGCACAACACAGGAAAGAGTGTGTCAAATGTTGATGGTGACTAAGAGCATATAGGTACGCAATAGGGACAATATTCTCCATTCTCACCACTACAAAATTTATTCATTATGGAAAAACTTGAGCAACTCGCACATACCATTATTTCCTTCCTTGCCCTTGACAGTCTCGCACGCAAGTCTTGGTCTCAGTCTCGAATAGCCCTCGATTCCCTCCTTTCCCTTGAAAGTCTCATGCACAACTCTCAATCTTAGTCTCAGATGGCCCTCGGTCTTCTCCACAGGTTTGGCTGGATAGCTGGGGTACTCTGCCTCTGCTCCTTTCTCTGTGACGGGGGTTTCGGTGGCGAGGTTTGCTTTGCTCCTTTCTCCTTGGACGAGGGTTTTTCTTGGTTTTTTTCTCAGTAGCTACAGTGGGCATAACACCAAATAATCACTGGAATAGAGCTCCTCTCCAACCCCTCCCTGCTTTGAGTCTTTTGAATTTTAGAATCAACGAGGTAGGGTCCACATTCATGCACAACTGATCTTTAGTTTCACATTTGTTTAGATTTAATGTGGTGGTTTTTTTTTTAATGATTATTATTTTTGTTTTTAATCTAATTTATATATATATAAT
>ML788693.1:169372-191318 GCA_009831015.1 Picea engelmannii | reverse complement strand
TTAATATATGGTATATGGTTGATATGCATGATTTATTCCCCCCACTTGACCATAGAAAGTGTCTTAATACACCCATCCCCTATGCATAAGAACCTTGTTAAAGGAAAATCCCCCTATGGACAGGTGAATTCCCTCTTGGATCCTAGACCCCTAAGACCAAGACAGAAAAGTGATAACTTTGATCAATGATATTGCTTTAAACCTAACTAATATAATCTATAGATAAGATGAAAAAGATATGAGTACCTTTTGCGATGTTTGTCCTTGCCTAGTCCAAGTTGAGATTTGATTCCTAAGCTCTTCAACAAATCCTGCAATCCAATAAACAAAAAAGACAAATCATACTTCTTATTCTACCATGATTAGTTTGAAACTAGATCTATCCATCAAAGAGAAGTTCATGCAGATGTACAAAGAAACAGGCCACACACATGTATTAATGAGAACAAAATAAGGTGCTTACAAGTGTATATGTAGATGTAGTAGCCTCATTCAACTCTCCTTGTCCAACCCGTTGCTCAAATGATCCACAATCAATATAACTATGATTTCACTGATAATTATCCCTTATGAGATCATAAGTTTGATGCCTTCAATGTCTCCCCCTTTCACCATGAGGAGGCCTCCTTATATAGGATTTGAGAGGCCCAACCACCTTAGAGATTCTTGGGATAGGTTGAGAATATTTCTCCATCAGTTGTGGATCCTCCCTAAGATCCATCCTTGACCTCAGATTCAAATCAAATCCACTTCAGAGATAAGGGGGATCTTCCCCTGATTTCCTCAACAGCACAACACTCCCCCAGAATGGTGCACAGAGAATTGCAACACTCCCCCAAAGGAAGGAAAGGAGCACTAGTGCTCCATTCTAGTGGGTAGGGGAGCGCTGCCCTTAAAAAAATGATTTTCAAGTGGTCTTTCTCAAGGAAAAAGATTTGTACTCTTCATTAAATGACATATCCTTCTTTTAACCAGTCTCTAAGGATGTCTCAAGTGTTCCTATGATTTTGTTCGAGATACAACACAGACAATATGATAGTATGATATTTGCGACACTTGTGATGCTTGCGACATTTGTGGCCAAAGTGTGACACTTTTAATGACGACAGTAGGTCATCATTGAAGTGAGTAATTTTGACGTGTAACATATTTCCCCCTAAAGTGCGAAGTTAGAATACAGAAACTGATGACTGAAGTACTTTGTAGACTTTTTCAAGAAAGGGTATGGACTTAGAGAACCTGGTAGAATCTGCATACAACCATTAGACAAATGTTATGATATGTTTCAAACCCAAGGCAGACATACCTATGCTTGAGTGATAAATAATTTCAAGGTATGGCCGCCATAATATACATTGCGGATCCATAATTATATTAATAAAAATGTATAGCTACCAAAGACACAATGTGGATCTATACTTCCATTACATGAACTGATCGTAGCCACAAAAAATACACAGTGGATCTACGAGATGACAAGACATAGCCACAAACCAATACAAAGTGGATCTATGTAACAGTATATGTATCAATATTCTCAAAAGAAACTCTGTCGCAACCTGGGCAAAGTATATATCAGAGTGACCACTAAACCCATTATATTCTTACCGATCCTGATGCAGTACGAATCTAACCATGTGAATAGATGCCCTGATTTCAAACATGGTAGAAACCACTTGATTACTGGTCATTGAGGTAAACTATTAACAAGTGTGAGGGAAATCACCATTGATGCCAATGATTCCAAAGGTACCCCATTACATTCCAGCGAATGTGAATAAATGAGCTAAAGTCGAACATTCGTGGAATCATCTGATCACAGGTCAATGATGTAAACCTACTATTGGAAGCGAGGAGGCCTACCATTGAGGCATGCAAGTCCCAAGGTACTAACTGATTTCTAGGTCTAGTTCCCGGATAATGTGTTGGATTCGATAGGAACAGACTTTTCGAAGGAGGGCCTTGATGTATCCCCCATCAATGACATGAAACTGACATAGAGATATAAGGTGGTGAATCAAATGAGAGAAAACTGACATGGGTGTTGAAACAAAAAATTTGTGATGGTTGACTCTCGAGGAAAATACTTCCCTTGAGCACTAAGGCACAACAACAGAAACATGACATGGACCAAAACATGATGATGCAGTGGATACTGTGAATTTTGTCGGGCGACCCAAAGGAGTAAAGAAACTCAGAGGATTGGTTCAGTGCGTAGGTTCAACGGATTAAAATGTATGCAAAGACAAAGTGTTGTGTTCAAGGCCGACCGTAAGAGTGACCTATGATGTTTTTAAAAACTTCTTGTCTTGCTTCCTTCAAATTTTCCCCCATCTAGATAGATGAGTACCTGTTTTTAATTTAACGAGATCGAGGAGGATAACACATGCTCGATATAACTCAGCTTCGGTAAGTCCCTCTTCCTATGTTTAATGAAATGGAAGAAGTAAGTGTTTGGTCCCATATGGGCCCTTCAATGTATGATTTTTTAACGAGTCCAGAGAAGGTAAACTCGGTGATTTTTCATGTTTAGAGAGTCTGAAAAGAACTTAAAGACGACTCTAGGGTTGTCCTTTTTCATAATGTTAGTCTCACGAGGCCGAAAAAGAGATAAATTATCACTCGAAATATGCCCTTTCAAACCTTTTAATGAGTGGGAAAGGAAGCAAGATCACTCGACAATATTTTCATGTTTAGAGAGTCTAAAAAGAGCTTAAAGACGACTCCAGGGGGTTCTTTTTTTATGTATCCATGCGATTCCAAAAAAGAGATAAAATTTTACTCGGTTGCATTCTCATGTTTTTTCGAGCATGAGAAGGAACTAAGACCATGCTTGTTAATGTGACAAGATAAAAATTCAATAAAACAGCTTCGAAACCTGACAATAATGATAAAACTACATACCAGGGTATTAATAATATCTCCAAAATGATTTACAAAACCCAAAATAACTATGGTTTTAGCAAAAAATGAAATCTATAATAGTAATATAGGGTAAAAAATGTGTTTTTACCAACTCATTTTGTGCCAAAACTTCTAGTAGTGGAGAAATTGATTTTGGAGAGAGATTCTTGGAGTCATTGGTGTTGGAGCTACAGTCAGCCATTTCTTCTTCCGTCCAGACCAGGTTGGTCCTCGACACCTTCAAAAAATTTTGCATGGTTTAAAATTTATTTTTAGGTAATTTCTTGCTTTAAATTTGATGCCCTAGAGGGCCCCAAGTGCAAAAGAGGCTCGACGCTCCCCTAAAGGGATAAGGGGAGTGCTATTCAAAATTTCAACACTCTGGTGAGATTTTTGGGGGCGGTGCTAACACTCTGATCAAAGAATAAAGGGGGCGCTGACATGACAAACAAAAACAAAGTGATTTTAAAGTTTAATTTACCCAAAATATCGTTAATGTAACATGAATAATGGCCTTTTGTTGATGATGGTTGCAGGATATACTTGGAAAAAAATCATGATTGAGTGAAAATAGAATGAGCATGAGCTCAATGATGTGGATGCTTTTCAAAACCCCCGATCAAGGGATGCATTGAGGAATTGCGGTCTCCTCAAGTTTCTTAAGATGCAGAAGATGAAGAAAGAAGTTCTCCTTCTTGAGTACATGATCAGGTTATGGAACACTACTGAACAAGGATTCAAAATTGGGACATAGTTTCTTACCATTGAGTTAGAGGATGTTTATTTCCTCACCAACCTCTCAAAGAGAGGGGCCCCTATTATCTTATCTGGACTGAGGGCACTTCCAATGCCTGTAGAAGAATATCTGGCAAATCATTGCATTCTAGGATCGATATTGGTGGGAGGTAGGATTTCACTAAAATATGTTAGGGATCTACCTCTTCGATCTATTTTATTTTCCATTACAATTTTGGCAGGTAGTACCAACACACACTTTCTTCAATATCGCAGATGGATTATTCTTTACAATGTATGGAGCCAACTATATTTAACTGGAGTGCAACATTCCTTCAAAATGTGAAGGAGAATATTTCAAGATGCAGGATGGGGCAACAGAAGAAGTTTGGATACAATTTGTTTCTAGTTTTGTTCTTCCTAGAGAGGATTCCACAGATGCAACCACAGATTGCACTAGCAGTCTGACTAGTGGGTGAACCACGCATGGATCATTGGATGAGTTTGTCTTCGAGACTGGGGACAAAGTTAGAGTTCATATTTATAGGTGACTTCTTTTCTTGGCTAAGATACCAACTGATCGTCATAGAGGACTTCCCATACGTCATAGTTGATTTCTGGGGTAGCATGGACCTGGTTCTTCCAGATGGAATAGACTAGGACACGTCAGGTAAGAAACCAAAAAATATTGTTAGCGCTTTTTTTTATTTTAAAGTTTATATTATTTTTATGTGTACTTAGAAGAGATTTTAACAGATGTATTGTTTCATCGTGCAGATAGAGGAACAACACGTTCAGCGGAGATGTTGTCACTGGGGCATTGTGGAGATGCTCATATAGCAGTAGAGCATGAGGTAGAAATAGGGGGTCTCTGGGAGGTTGAGATAAACCTCCATGGTCTCACAATGGGTGTCCCTCCTCTTAGGAGGCCGGATGTACCCTTGCATCTGCAGAGACATACAGTGGGATTCCCCGAGAGCCTGAACTCCCTAATGAGACAAGTAGCCCATGCTGTAGTGTGCTACTCAGAGCACAACGTGATACAGGAGGATTAGGACCTTCCTGATGTTTTTGTATGGTCTGTATGACGATGTTATGGGCATGAGGACCCAAACTTTTCCCCTTCTATGTACTTTTTTGATGTAACCAAACATTTTCTATCACGCAGTATATATATACATATCCTAGTTTTTGTAGTGCCAAATGATGTTTGCAAATAATAATGTCTTTATGTGATGCATTTAATTTACATGTGATGTATTTTATATGATTTATTTCCTTTATGAAAAATCATCTATGCGTGAGATACCGATCCATGATATAATTTGCTAGCGAATCTGAAGTTGTATTAAGTCCTCTTGGTATGTGTCTGTATTAGATAAAATCAAACATTCTTTCAATACGAAGAACTTGTAGGTGGAGACACAATAGGATAGGATTGTGAATGGTGTAGATCTGATTAAGTTGACAGACCATGAGTTGAGAGTCTAGGTTAATAATCGTGCGAGATATATCTAGGGAGGAGGATTATGTTAAAAGTATGATGACAACATGATATTCTACCATATTGTTAATTGTCAATCCTAAGAAAATACCTCTTGAACTCACCAACTCATCAGAGTGGTAAATGACCCAAGCTGCAAAAGCAATATTTTGGGTGTGTCGACTAGCACCATCCGCAAACCCAACAAAGATAGAAAAGGAAGATATCATCTGCACATGAAATCACAAGACAAATTATATGCGGCTAATACAAGACTCGTACACGCAAGAGAAAAAAGACACACAAAAACTAAAATACAATAGTGTACAAAGCACGCATGCTAGATGTTTTATGCATAATACTTCTTAAGGTAAAGCCCATTTCGGGGCTCACCCATGGAGATTGCATCGTAGTCAACTAACTTGTAGGAGCCTCTATGTAATACATGTTTCACGATGTAAGGACCATGCCAAAGAGGTTCTAACTTGTCTGTCCCTAAATTATCATGAGCCTGGTCATAAACGAGGACTAGGTCTCCTTCTGCAAAAGTACAAGGGTGGACAGATTTTTCGTATTGATTCTTTATTTTCTTTTGATATGTCTTGTTAAAAAGAGAAACATCACGACATGTTTCATCCAACCTAGTCAGATGTAGGAAGCATTCTTCTTTAGCAGAAGTGTGAGGTAGGAGTTATACTTTGAGTTTCAATGAGTGAATTGCACACTCGATTGGTAAAAAAACTTTTATACCATATACTAACTAGAAAGGAGTGAATCCAGTAGCAGTTTTGAATGAGGTGCAGTAAGTCCAGAGAGCGGAGAAAAGTTGTAAGTTCCAAGGTGTTTTGTTTACCCCTACCATACGTTGAATCATGGTTTTAAGGAATTTGTTGATAGCTTTAACTTGTCTGTTTTTTGGAGGATAGTAAGGGCATGAGTTCTCATGGCGAAAACCCAACTTGGCATGTAACTCACTTATCATATGGTTTTGAAACTATGAACCATGATCAGTGACAATGGCATGTGGAACACCAAAGAGAGTGATGATGCGGTTGAAGAAGAAGAGAGTTGTAGTGCGACCATCATTCATAAAGGTAGGCATAGACTCAGCCCATTTTGTGAAGTAATCAATGTGAACGATGATATAACCGTGCCCCCCGACAAAGGTAGTCTTACACTGCATGAAATCAATGCCCCATTTGTCAAAGGGGACGATGGAGATAATAGGATGTAGCAGAGCGCGGTGGGTGCATGCATTTTTGTGAAAAACTTGGTAGGGTGGGCATTGTTTGACAGCCTCAATACAATCTTTAAAAATAGAGGGCCAAAAGTAGCCGGCACGTAAATATTTTTGAGTTGTAGCCATTCCAAAAAGGTGACCACCACATGCTCCAAGGTGACAGTCATTAAGAACAAGTTCAACCTCTTCATGAGTTAAACAACGTTGTAGAATAATTTCAATACCATAGCGATACAAAGTGTCACCGATGATAAGGTAGCGTCGAGAATGGTGACGAATATGACGACGTTCTTCACGAAAGATATCGGTCTTAAAACATTGGGTCTGGAGATAAAGAAGGATGTATCCATACCAAGGATCATACATGCTAACGAGGAATATAAATTCATCGGGGAGAGAATATCTAGGCTCAGTATCTTCATCAACATGGGGAAGATCGCAGATAAGGTCCGCAAACACCAAGGACTTTTTGGCTTTGGACTTGGTAAACTCGAGATCGAATTCTTTAAGAATAACGATCCACTTGGAATATTTTCCCCCAAGGAATTGATGAGTTAGAATATGATACATGGGTTTAGAGTCCATGATAAACGTGGTAGTGCGTAGCAAGATGCAATGGCGAAACCTCCGGACAACATTGACCGCTGCGAGAGCCAACTTCTCAACATGTGAATATCGAAGCTCTGGACCAAACAAAATTTTTCTCAAATATTATATCACATGATCATCATCGTTAGGGTCCTCTTGAACTAACACCATATCTATAGTGGAAGTAGAGGCCGCTAAGTAAAGGATGCAGTCCTGCATATAATTCAGAGGATGTAACAAAGGCGTATTGGTTAATGCATGATTTAGAGCATCAAAGGATCATTGAGCAGTGTCATCCTAGATGAAAGGAGTGTATTTCTGCAACAATCACATAAATCCTTTGGTAATATCAACGTAGTTACAAATGAAACGATGAAGAAATATTGCTTTCCCCTGCAAACTTTGGAGTTGCGTCAATTTGTTAGGTGGAGGTAAAGAAAGGATAGCCTTAATCTTTAAGGCATCCACTTGAATCTCATCTTTGGAGACAAGGAAATTGAGGAATCGACCTGATTCGACAACAAAGATGCACTTTTGTGGGTTCAAACAAATACGGTAGAACCGACATCAAAGAAAAATAGCCCATAGATGACCAATATGATCTGATATCGTGGGAAGGTAAATCATCGAGGTAAGGTTTTGCTATATGTTCAATATCGTGGAAAGCATATGGCATAGCCCACTGGAATGTAGCACCAACATTTTTTAGACCAAATGGTAGTTTCTGATAGGTGAAAGTTCCCCACGGGAAGATGAAGGTTGTCTTGTGTTGATTAGCGGGTAGAATGTCAATCTGGCTGTACCCTGAGAATCCATCCATGAAAGAGAAAATCATGCTACCAACACAATTATCAATGATTTGGTCGATGAAGGGTGTAGGGTAATTGTCTTTTGAACAAGAGTTATTGAGATCCCTATAATCAATGTAGAGATGAATGGTCCCTTGCTTCTTAGTGACTAGAACAATGTTAGAAACCCATTCCGTCAAGGGGACATGATATATGAAGCTAGATTTCAATAGTTTCTCAACTTCTGCCTTAATGGCTGTGGTTTTCTTAGGATGAACTGGGCGTAGTTTCTATCGAACAGTTTTAACACCTGGGTAAGTTTTAATTTCATGCACAATGATCGATGGGTCGATCCCTGGAATTTCCTCATAGCTCCAAGAAAAGACATCGCGAAATTATTTGAATAAAGAGGTATAAGAAACCACTTCCTCGGGCGAACAATTAGCACCGAGATTGATATTTTTCATGACACCCTCCTTGATCAAAATATCAATAACGAACATAGAAGAATTTTTTCCTAAATTCCCCTCATAAATAGTATCCTGCATAAGTATAGGATATTGTGGAAAGTCGACAACATCAGGCGGGGAAGATAGAGTGTATATATTCATGTATTTCTTTGAGAGGTGGAAGAAAAGAGGATCAATGATGGTTATCATCCCAAGGTACTTTGTCAATGCTAAGAATTTCCATAATAGATTCGTCGGAAGGAAAAACCTGGGAAATGTAGTCAAAAGCAGGAGACAAGGAATTCAACCAAGATGGCATCGAGTAAGTGTTGGGTGCCAATAGATGTTGGTCATCGGAGGAGGGAGAGGCAGATTCAATAGCGGCATATGAAGCCTCAACTGGACTAAGTGGCATGGTGTCACATAGTGTATCGAACTCTAAAGGACTAGGTACAATCCAAGGATTAGATGATTCCAAAGACTGATAAGTCGTAGTCAAAATCATATTGATTGTGGAAATATGATGTGTGGTAGGAGGAAGTGGTGCATGGAAAGTACCCATAAGGCTAGAGTCTTTTAACAAGCTTACACCAACACTTTCATATGTGATCATGTGATCTCCCAAAAAAGGAATATTGTTGGTAGCGAGAGTGCAAGCATCGGGTGTACAATAATCTAACTGTACACAGAAATTGGCGACTCTGATCATTGACATTCCTTTAAACCTAGCTAATCTAATCTATAGAGAAGAGGAAAAATATATGAGTACCTTTTGCAATGTTTGTCCTTGCCCAGTCCAAGTTGAGATTTGATTCCTAGTCTCTTCAACAAACCCTGCAATCCAATAAACAACAAAGACAAAGCATACTTCCTATTATACCATGATTAGTTTGAAACTAGATCTATCCATCAAAGAGAAGTTCATGCAGATGTACAAAATATTAAAAGAAACAGGCCAAGCACATGTATTAATGAGAACACAATAAGGTGCTTATAAGTGTAGATGCAGATGTAGTAGCCTCATCCATCTCTCCTTGTCCAACCCCTTGCTCAAATGATGCACAATCAAGATGACTATGCTTTCACTGATAATTCTCCCTTATGAGATCATAAGTTTGATTCCTTCAATGTCTCCCCCTTTCACCATGAGGAGGCCTCCTTATATAGTCTTTGAGAGGCCCAACCACCTTAGAGATTCTTGGGATAGGTTGAGGATCTTTCTCCATCAGTCGTGGATCCTCCCTAAGATCCAACCTTAACCTCAGATTCGAATCAAACTGACTTCAGAGATAAGGGGGATCTTCCCCTTATTTCCTCAAAAGCACAACGCTACCCCAGAATGGTGCATAGAGCATTGCAACACTCCCCCAAAGGAAGGAAAGGAGTGCTAGCACTCCTTGCTAGTGGGTAGGGGAGCGCTGCCCTTCAAAAAATCATTTTCAAGTGGTATTTATCAAGGACAAATCTTTGTACTCTTTGTCAAATGACATATCCTTATTTTAACCAGTCTCTGAGGATGTCTCAAGTGTTCCTTTGATGTCGTTCAAGATACGATATAGGCAAGATGATAGTATGATATTTGTGATACTTGTGACACTTGTGACACTTGTAATGATGACAGTAGGTCATCATTGAGGTGAGTAATTTTGATGTTTAACAAACCTATAATAGTACCCACATTCTTCTTAGAGGCAAAAAGTTACCTCTAAAGTGTCTTTTTTGTGGTTTGAGTTCATGTTCATGGCTAATGGGCCTTATATATCCATTTATGGTGTAAGTCCCTTGTTTTCCTCCCTTGATTATGGTCAAGGATATGAGACCCATCCTTACTATGTAAAAACTCCTAATCATAGCCATATCCCACTTGTATGCCAAAGTTCCACTTTAAAGGGTCTATGTTGTGGTTTAAGGCCTTGATTGTGGCACATTAGATCAATAATATTAATTTCTAAGATGAAATCAATGCAATTTATATTCCATATCTAGCTCAAGCACCATGAACAAGTCCTCATGTCACCACACAGGACCATGGGTGAACAAGTTGTCATCAAGAGACTTGAACAAGTCCTCAAACCAACATAACATAACTTACTTGGCCTTTAAGAGGGATATAGGCATCATGATTAGGTTTTGTACATCGAAAATGGGTGTAGAGGCATAAATATGGCAAGTTGGAAACAATGGCCTAAATCCCTAACTAAACCTTCTCGAGCTCATGAACCACCATCGACAACACCTAAAAACCATGGCACGAGTCCTCTTTAGGGAGTCTTTGGCATCAAATTAGTTAAATATGGGTGACATTATGAGGTATTTTTGATCATCATGGATGGGTCTTCGGTTCATGACTATAGTTGATGAAAGGAAACAAGAGTCTTCAACCCTAAACCTTGCTTCTCAAGCTCAAGAACCATAGACAAGTAGTCAAACCACCACATATGACCTATGTAACATATCATTCACTTCAAAGTTAAATTTGGGCACCATGAATAAGTTAGTTTTGAACCAAGAATGGGTCTCAAGGTCTAACCAAGGTCAAGGGAGGGAAACAAGGGAGTAGTACTTGTTCCCTAAGTGAACACTCTTAAGCTTAACTTCTATGAACAACAACTACAACCCACACAACTTCTCTGGATATAGTGTTGGACAAGTCCTTGAGCCATCAAATAGGACCCTTGTAGGTTATTTTTGGACTATTTGAGGGATACAAGTACCATTATTAAACCAAAACATATGCCCTAAATAAAACTATGTCATACACCCCATTAGGAATGGTTATCAGGGTTGTAGTCGGTGTTCTTTAGAATCCAAAGCAGGATATACTGGTGCCATGAGTAGGTTTTGTACAATAGAAATGGGTATTGAGGGATTAACATGCAGGTTAAGGGGGAAAGAAGGGTGTTAAGCCCTAATTGGACCTTCTTGATCTCAAATTCCATGGTTAGGCAGGGAGGAAAAAACTTGGACCTTATTCCCTAAACATCACTTCTTAGGATCAATCACCATGAACAATACCTGCAAATTACCATAACACAAGCCCTATCAGTTAAGGGTTTTTTATCATCAGAGTTGGAATATATGGACTCCATTAGGAGGTTTTGTGCACTGAGTATATATCATAGGATCTTGACCATGGTCGAGGAAGGAAAACAAGTGGTGCCTCGAGATATTTTTGAATATTGTTGATTTCAAGAGCCTTGAATGACTATTTCTCCAACCAACACATGAGTCCACTGTATGGGTTGTTTGCAAGCCTATGAGTGTGTTATATGAGTTAAGAATTAACACTGATGCATGTTGGAGGTAAGGGGTTATAGGGGTTAATTTATAGAGGATAGTGGTTATGAATTGTAAGGGTATAAAGGTTATCCAAGTGATGGGTTATTTCAAGATATCACTTTGGATCTGCATTTGAGCTAATATTTGTGTCTTATATAATCCTTTTGTAGGCATATACCTAATATACCTGATATTTAGGTATATGACTAAGATATTCTCTAATATCCCAAAGAAATTAGTTAAAACTATCACAAATATCAATTGTTTTCCATTCTCTAATAGCAATCTAATAGTAGCTGCAAGATCCCTAAATCATTGTTAAGATATTCTCTAATAGCAGCTAGAAGATCAATTCTCTGGAGGAACCCTTGCTTAATGCATGGGTTGATCATTGGTCTTGTAACTTGGTGGATAAGACCTTAGATGTGTTCTAGGGCCCCTAGATGTGTTCTGGGGAAACTTGGTCTTTGACCAGGTAGATCTTGGTGTAATAAAATTTCAATGTTGACCCCATTCACATGTCACTTATAAGCAGGGTCAAGTACATGAGCAGACACACCTTATTTTTGGATTTTGATAGAATAAACAAAGAATATTTGATTTTCAAATTCTTTGTTTGAGTCATGTTTGAGTCCAGAAACCCTCCCATGCCATCAATGCATTTGTGTTTTCCTAACATGTCATGAAATTTCAGTCCATACAAGCACAAATTGAAAAACAATTCAACATTGTCCCCATTCACATTAATTATTCTATAGGCTTCTTGTTTGATTGTCTAATTGTATGTGTGAGTCATGTTTGAGTCTGAAAACCCTCCCATACCGTCAATGCATGTGTCTAGTCTAACCATGTCAAATTTCAGCCCATACAAGCACAAATTGAAATGATTTCAACGTTGGCCCCATTCACATGTCATTTATATGTATCGGTTTCAAGTACATGAGCATTTTCGAGGGGGAAATTACATAGTTGTTACCACAAAAGGGGAAAAGTTATCAAATTGTAAGAAATGGTTTAACATTGAACCATGCACGAAAGAGAGTGTGATTAAATGATGTGTTTTAAGAAAATTCTAAAGTTGGAGGTAAGGAAATATCTAAAAGGTGTTCCCTAACATCATATTGAAAAATATTTTATTGTGTATTTATCTTTAGCAAACTCTTCACCAAGGATTATTTTAGGGGCTAAATTTCTCTCATGGGCTAATTTTCCATGGGTTTTCCCAAAAATATATTCGCTATTCTAAAAATTATTCGCCCAAATTCTATAGGATAAAATTATTTTACCTTAAAAATCGTCAAAATTTTATACAAACTATATAAAATCCTTAGAAATTTTAATATTTTTACAAAAATACGCCATTCATTTTATAGTTGGCATATGAAGGATTAGTAAGATTTTCCAAGGTTTCTACATTTTAAAATAAATTTTCATTCTTAAAATCATCCCTGCTCTTCACTATTGCACCCACCACCTTAGATCACCTAGTTTTAATAGTAGGTCCAACAATTGATTCTTGGGTATATAAACACTTAGAACTTCATGACGGGATAGTAGGAAACATACTTGGGTTGGATATGATAGACACATTTCTCATAGGCTCAAGAAAAATCTTAAATTTAGTTTTTTCCCTTGTATGCCCAACTTCACTTATGGGGTTAGGAATAACTATAGGAGATATACTTCCATCAACATCTAGAAGTTTATCTTGAAAATAATTATTTAGAACTTACTCAACAAGAGATGTTTCTTATTCCTTTGCATTGTGAACAACCACATACAACCCTTATTTGAAAAAAATCACCCAAATCATTTGTAGGGAGTTCCACCTCCTGCGACACCATAGATGTGGATTGTTCTAGGAAAATTTGTTCATATAAATATCTCCCATATGCACCACATGGAATATTGTTAAAAAATGGCCCACATTGAAAAGGATGATTTCAATTATGTGCTATTTGATAGGCATGATCCTAGATATTAGGATTAGGACTTTCACTTAGACCAACTAGGACTAGGAATACAACTTAGACTAGCCCCAAGTCTCCATAGTTGGGGACCCCATTTCATTTTATCTTTCATGGTCCATGCCTAGGGATTTATGGAATCATACATGCAATATTTGATATAATAATGGTCATTTCAAATGCATTTGTAACATGAAGTATGGTTCTCATGGTTGTCCAAGGAATTCTCTAGGTTCAAATGACAAGGTACAAGATCATAGAAATTTCCTTAGGGACTCATGGGCCATTCATCATAGTCATTTTTATAGTGTTGATTAAACAATGAATTAAAAGAGGGATTTTTCATCACAACTATGACACACATACATTGTATATACAATGTAGAACCTGAAATAAAAATGAAGAAAGGTTGATGAAAACTTAAAACTTGTGTCAAGATATTTGTGTACTTTGAAAGAAAAAAAGGGTTTATGGTTTACATGATGAATTGAATATTGAAAAAATTGGGTGTGTGAGTCAAATTTTAGTCAAAAACCCCTCCCATATCATTAAGGCATGCAAATAGTCTATCCATGTAAAATTTCATTGCATACAGAAACAGTTTGAAAAAATTTCAACGTTGACCCCATTCACAGGTCACCATTGCCCATGTCTAGACCTAGTACAATGCCTGTTCATTTTTCCTTTTAAAATTCATTGACAATACACATGTTCTCACATCTAGTATTGTATATTTGAGTCTATAAACCCTTCCATATCATTAAGGCATGCGAACAATCTATCCATGTCAAATTTCAGTGCATATAGAAACATTTTGAAATAATTTCAACATTGGCCCCATTCATAGGTTACAGTTTCCCATCAGGTTATTGTTGAACTAAATTACATATGAGAATGAAGCTCCATATGAAAAATAAAGCTACATGGGCTCTTGGTGATAAATATTATTAGGATGGGTGCCAAATGGAAAAATGGTACTACTCTAGGGTAAACCATCATAGGAAGGCTCCACCATTAGATGTTTTCAAAGTGAAGAAGATGGAATAATGTACCAATGTTCAATATGGATATTCCTGGGACAATTTTAAGGTGGAAAAAGGTTTAAATGAAACAATGTAGAGGGAAATGATCATAATTCTACATGAAAGTTCAAGAATACACCTTATCTAAACATGGCTAAGAAAATGATCTATAGGTACCATAAAATTCAATGCAAGGTCCTACACCCAAAACAAAAACTGGAAAGTCATATTAGATGCTTCATATCAACACAAAATAGTTTTACAACATATCGTTCGATGGAAACATCAATAATCTTAAGTATGGAAATTTAATCCAAGGTATCTTCTTCAAGTTAGAGGTGTTGTTGGTAGAGATGAATCAAAATGATCAATATTTACAAAGGGATAGAGTATAAGGGAATGATAGTAGTGGAGTATATAGACCTAGGGTGAAATTCAATAGGATATCCATTATGGAGGTTATCCTAAGGACTATATAAAAAGGTTGTGGCCTCTAATAATTTATCATCGTTAGGAAATATCATGGTCGAAGAAGTAGGACCTGACACTTTTGCACATAGGGGGTGAAATTCGATTTGTTACCCTTAAGGATAAATTTCCAATTTTAATCTATCTCCCTAAGTCATGAAAATGAGTCAAAGGCTCATTATTTATGGGAGTTGATATTAAAAAAATGGTGGAAGTGGCCACATAATTCAACTGTGAAGGAGGTTTTTCCAACTAACTAGTAGGGCTAGACTATATATGTATGATTCACTAAAGGTGATACATTATCTTTGGTCAAATGTGGTTTTTGATCATAATATGAGCATTCATTGATGGTGACAATGAATCCTTCATGTGGAAATTGCATCACAAAAGAGTAAGGAATTACGACTTTCACGGCGTACATACAATTGTGACTAAGGAAGAGATTGGATTTTGTTGGGTGTGTGAGTGATGTTTGAGTCTGGAAACCCTCTCATATCTCCAAGGCATACAAATAGTCTATCCATGTCAAATTTCAGTGCATACATAAACATTTTGAAAAAATTTCAACATTGGCCCCATTCACAGGTCATTGTTTCCCATCATGTACTCTATCCCTTGTGCAATGTTTTTTAATAGTTGTTCCCTTTAAAATTCGACCAAGAAAATTAAAATGAAATGAGGATGAGATGGGTTGATATATAGAGTGGGTTTGTGAGTAATACTTGAGTCTGGAAACCCTTCCTGACTGGCCTGATGGGGATGAAATGCGACCACATAGGTTGATGAAATGCCTCTACAACCCCAAATTTCATTAGATTCTTGTTGGGGAATATGTTTCATGAAGTGATACTTGAACTCACTGTCATCTAAACTTCCTACTAAAATCACTTTCAACCTATAAGATAACTCTTTGCAGGCCTCTGAAACTTACCCCAGACATATTAATGCCTCCGATGCAATATTTCCCTCTTCTGCTTATGCTTGTTTGTGTAGGTAGATAGGATATCAAAAGAGTGGAGACAAAAAATCCTACGAGGTCCTATAGGATAATCTACATAGAGCAACAAGGGTGACAAGGTGCATACATTTTTATATTAAAATTATTTGATTTCTCCTTCTTTGAAGCCATACTTCATTGTCCAATTATTAAGTAGGCCTCACGTGTTCTAACTCTAATCCTAAGCCACTTACTATCACGCCTTAATGGGGCCAATTAGTACATGATTAGGTGCAGTCACACAAAGCTCCTATTAGTTTCGAGAATTGTTCATTCTCTACTAAACAGGGGAAACCACATGAAGGTGGAAGCTCTAATTATGTCGTGCCCCCCCCCCTCACACCACTCTCAATTTCCCCATACCTAATTTGAAATTATAAAGAACATGTAACATATACTCTATTATACAAAATAAAAACATATAAAGATCATATAAAAGATATAAACACATACAACAATTAAATATCATTCATCTTCTTCTTCATCAATCTCAACATCTGTATCAGGATTTGGTTCGAAATCGATATTGGTGAAAGGCTCATTCATATCAAAATCATCATCAACGTCATTTTTTCTAATATAGTAATCAATATCATCAATGAGATCATCGTCTGCTACATTTGGATGATCAACTTCTTCAGATTCTTCGTCTGACACATCGACTACAATCACCTGCTCCTGATATGCATAATCATGATCTTCTTCCTCATTATTATCTTCTTCCTCGGCTACATGATTATACTTTACTGGTCTTCCTCTTGGATCATATATAAAAACATATGACCAACCTGCTTTACCAGGTACCTCTGAGTAAAATACTTACTCACATTGACTTGGGAGAACAAAAGGCTATGTACTAGGTTCAAATGCCATTGTATTAACCATGGTAAATCCATTATCATGCTCAATAACAGTTCTTTCAGGATCACGTTCATGCATTTGTATCTTGTACCATTTCACCTCAAACAAAACTATTTTAAAGGAATTAAAATCACACTCAATTATATCCTTCAAATGCCCACAGTACCTATTCTTAGTTTCTTCTATATTTTTGTCACTTCTAGAGAAAACATTGGTGACCGTAAACACTGCAATTATCCCACAATCCGAGGTTTTCATCTTATCATCCAACATTTTGATATGAAATTTACGACCATTACACCACATAACCTTGTGATGTTTCAACTGCAACATGGAAAACAAGTAAAAAATACATTGCCAATTAATAAACCTCATATAACACTTAGTAAATATATATTTCAAAAATTAAACAAACCAAATACATTGAAAAATTGGGAAATAACTAGGAAAATGTGGGTAAACAATTTGCTTGCATGTTTATCTTTTAAACCAAACGCTAAATCAACTTCCCTTGATGTAAGATAAAGAAATTAATATCGATGATGATGCATTGTTTTGATCATCTTACTCACCCCTTCCCATGATAACCTACCGAAGTATTCTTTGTTGGATTACTGAGGAGGGGGCGGGTGAATCAGTAATAACGTAATTGTAATCCTTTATCTTCAAATGTTATATCAATGTAGAATTATTATCCAATAATGAGAAATAATAAATAAACAATCACACACATACACAGTACACCATTGTTTTATGTGGAAACCCAAATCGGGAGAAAACCACAGAATGATTTTTCTTATATGTCTTGAAGAATTACATTCATTGGAAGCACCAACTTCCTTTGTTTTCTAGCTGCAACTGGAAGGAGGCTCCAACCCCCTGGTTTCTCAGGCTACAACCTGAGGAAGCTCCAACTCCCCAATTCCTTGGCTACAACCAAAAGGAGGCTACAAACCCCTATGTTGTTCGGCTACAACCGGAAGGTGGCTACAACCACCTATCCTTGCCCCATCCTACCACCCTGAAGTAGAAGTAGAATGATGGAACCAATGTCAACCTGTCAGTGTGAGATATACTTTTGTACAACTGTATCAACCTATACCACTGACCTATATCCAATCTGTACAACTGTCTTGTAATCAATCTGTACCTGAAATGAACATGTATCCACAAAAATACAATAGATATGCGACCTGTAGTGATGCAGCCCGCGTATGTACGTGTCCTATCTGTTATGCAACTCGTGTATGTCTTCTTAAACTAGGGTTTCCTAGCACTTGAAAACTTCTGACCCTCTATAACTTCTTTCACATAGATCTATAACCTGTCACTGTATCCAGACTATAACTGTACCCTGTTCATGCATCCTCATACATAACCTCTACTCAAGGAAAGTATGTCTCTCTCTAGTCATGTGCCATATAGGTATGCGTAATCATGAACAAGTATAATGTCCCTCACATGATCTTAGTCATCAACCCCTTTTTGATATTCAACTTCTCAATACATCAATAAATACAATATCTCAACCATGTACCATAAAAACTCTTAGCCATATGCCAAGAAATGCAAGATGTGCTTCAACAAGAAGTATCAATGATAAATATACCAACACTGTATTTCTATAGATCTGACTTATATAGAATATCCCATGCAACCACTAGTCTCTCTAGGGAGAATCCTCAAATATCCATTTCCATTCCTCATGCATACATCAAAATCCAACTATTCATATAAATAAGACATACCTTTTAAACCAATGGATGGATCTGATGTATCTAGGCATTCTAGACCTTCCTGGGAGCTTGATCTCAGAATCTAGAACCTCTGCACCTTCATCTTTTCAAGTTTCATGGATTTATCAACATGTACTCACCCTATACACAGTCATCCTGCATACATACTCACCCTATACACAGCCAACCCGGGTACATACACACCCTATACACAGACAACCCGCGTATGCCTAAAAAAATAGGGTTTTCTGTGAATCCGAGAATTTTGCTGTCAACCCTTCATTCTACCTCAGACGTTTGCCACTTCAGATGTATCCACAAGTATTTACAAGAAGATTTACATAAGAAAATAGATATACAATATGTACAAGTGTGTTTTTATGAGTGAGCTTGGTCTCTTATTTATATCTTCATGTAGCCTTACACTTTCCTTATTTTAGGGCTTCTTCATTTAAAATAATTTATTTTTGCAAATAACTTTGACTCTCGGGGGCTTCTATAAGACTCATGAGGGTTCTCCAACTTCATATGATCATAACTCTCTAACCATGAGGTGTTATGTGACGTTCCACATACCATCAGAAACAACATGACAAACACTATCCATCTAGGATATTTTGACTCACAAATTCACTTTCCTTCATCTCATTATTCCTCAAATAAGCATGGGTTCTCTCACTTCGCAAAGCATCTTCCCATGAGGGATTTCACCATAAGGGGACCACTTTGGAGTTCATCCATTTTTACTTCTTATCAACCATGACAAGACAATAATGAGTCATCTTTACATCAAACAATATTGGGTCCATTACCCAAACGTTGTGCCACGGGGATTTCTTCAAGGGTTGACATAAATGAAAACCAACCTTAATCAACAATCTCCCCCTTTGGCATTGATGGAAACACTCTAATGCAATACTTAAATCATATCTCTGCCTAGAACCATGCCTCACTCATTCTCCCCCTGGAACCATGCCTCTATCCTCTGTATCTGATAAATATGCTCCCCCTGGAACCATGCCTCTGTCCTCTGTCTCTATCCTCTGTATATGATAAATCTCTCCCCCTTTTTCATCAATGGAAAAGGTATATTTCCATCCAGGGTTGCTCCCCCTGACTGAACTGTCCTCTTATGGTGCTTCCTTGTGTAAATATAAGACATATAAGATCAACATTAAAAAAGAATTCATTTTGGATTAGAAATAACTCCAAGTCTCTGGCGAATATATTCAAAGGATTCCCATGGAAGTGGTGTTGACGGGTGAAATTGACCGACCGTCAACTGGAAGAATGAGTCCGGTCCAGGGTTGTCTAGTAACCCAAGCCGTTTGGTGTAACCTATTCAGATAGGTTTAATGGCACCGTTAGCCAATCTAAAATCCTAAAATAATTAACCAATGCTCAAAAATATATTAAATATATACATACCCTGATATAAATATTGTAAATGTGTTTACGTAGAAAAGAAAAACATAAAAATCTCACTTATGAACAACATTTACAAATTTGCAAGTTTTACTAGAAACTTACGAAATGAAGGTGAAAATAATTTCTTTTGAGAAGCAGATAAAGAAAGCACATTTAAATACCTTTTGTTTTCTTTCTATAAATATAACGAAAATTGAATTAATTAAACTATGAAACACATATGTACAGATAGTCAAAGTCGATCTACACTTTCTGGTTCCACTAATATATAAACGACAAAAAATGCAAACAAAGAAACTAATCTGATATTAGTTTGTTTGATGTGTTCGTGCCTCTGTATGAATCAACAACATCCAGCTGCCATGCCTACGAGATAAATCTGCAATCGACTTATACTGAAACTGTTTTGAATAAATTCACAGAATGTATTGGCGGCCAGGATTTTAGAAACATAATAGAGAACACACGTTAATTCTGTGATCTTATGATCGTAAATAATTACAATAAGAAAAATCTAACTGTAATACATTCACTTCATTGTTCAACTTAAACATCAAATAGAAATTCGGATATTCAAATCGACAAGATGATCACAGTGTGAATATCTGGAACAATAAATTATGAACGATTATCAGTAACGTGAATATCTTGAAACATAATATATCATTAAGTCTAAAGCTACAAGACATATTAATGCATCAGGATTAAATACAACGAGGCATTAATGAAACACCATTAACAAAGGACTAAATCCAAAGTGTTGTACGTTGTTCCATTAAGTCTTGGGATATCATTCCTCCATCTTTGATTCCAGGCCAAGATGCCTCTCATTTACAAAATAGAGAGTATTTAAAGAGTTTTTTGAAATATAAACTTCCTATCTCCTAAGATAGGATCAAATCTCATAAGATCAAAACATTACAATTATGGAGGGCCTATAGCCACTCATGATCAATATATATCTTAAAACATTTATGATTTTTTTTTCTCATTTACAAACTAAACAAAAAGAGATACTAATCAACTAGATCGAACATGTTCCATCCCATAAGATCAACATCAGATATACCATATCCTCAAAAAGGAAATAGGAACAAGTTAGACAATTTATTAATAACTAATTACTAAATTTTATATAAAAATGACTTGGCTACAAAATCTCTCGATTCTGTAGCCAGTCTTATATTGGTAAAAGAAATATGAGTTTAACCGATTTGATTTAAAAAAAATAACATGACTATAATAAGAGGGAAAATACCATTTTACCATTTAAACCAATGACTAACATGGATCAAGATAACTCAGAATTGATGATGGCCTTTACACTGACTGCATTCTTTATCACAATGTTGCATGTCTTCTTAAGACGCTTGGCTTGTCTCTGTTTATTTGCTTTGAGTTCACAATTTTCTTGGGTATGTGTTATATTCTTTGCATGTGTGTGTGTGTGGGTGCGTCAGATACGACAATTGCGTCTGACGATCCCTTTTTGCTATTTTTAGCGGATTTTGCTATTTTTAGCAGATTTGTAAATTAATCTCGGATTAAGGGATTAGGGTTTTGGTATCTACGAAATACCTAAAAACATTGTATATAGTGTATGGCGAATGGTGAAATTTGATATAATGAAAATAAGAAAGGTTTTCCTGGTTGAGGGTTTCCGGTATAAAATCTCAATGTACTTTGTGTATGAGCCATTGATTAATTTATGTATTGCTTAAGAATCTATATGCATTGGTTTACTTCGCAGGTTTAAAACTTACATGTGGTATCAGAGCTCATTTTTGGCTTCAGAGGGACGCCTTTGTTGCTGAGGGTTTGGCTCGGTCTTGATAGATCAAGTTTATCTTGGGTATGTGATAAACCTGGGTTTAGTGGGAGCTTTTGCAGTGGAGATTCGAGTAAAGAAAGAGGAATGTCGAGCTCATCTAGAATCGAGATAGAGAAGTTCAACGGTAAAAAATTTGAGCTATGGAAGCTCAAGATGGAGGACCTTCT
>ML788693.1:137279-150049 GCA_009831015.1 Picea engelmannii | reverse complement strand
GTTTGGAAATGGCTTGAGTTCTTTCAGGATCGATGAGCATTTCGTCACTAGACACTATGAACCCGAACAGTTTTCCTTGTTCCACCACAAAGACCGACTTCTTAGGGTTGAGAGATATACCATACTTGCGGCATCGTTCTAGAACAATCCTAAGGTGAGACAAGTGGTCTTTCTTGTTTTTGGAGAAAATGGTAACATCATCAAGATAAACCACTACTGATAGATTTATGAGGCCATGAAAAGCAATGTCCATTTCTCTCTGAAAAGTGGCCCTGACATTTATGAGTCCAAAAGGAATCTTCTTGTAGGCATAAGTGCCCCATGGGGTAAGAAAAGTGGTTTTTAATTGGTCTGTCGGAGACATGAGGACCTGGTTGTATCCCAAAAAACCATCTAACAACGATAGTCTTTTGGAACTAGATACTTGTTGAAGAATTTTTTCCATTGGAGGAATGAGATAGTTGTCTTTATCAGACGCTCGGTTCAAGTTGTGAAAATCGACACATAGTCAAATTTCACCGCTTTTCTTCCTTACAAGAACTAGATTAGACACCCATTGTGTGTGTCTGACTGGAAAAATTATCTTTGCATTTAGTAATTTATTTAGTTATTTATTGACAGTCTGTTCTAATTTGGGGTGCTTCTTTCTTAATTTCTATTGAAAAGGCCGAGTTTGTGGTTTCATGGGGATGACATGTTGTATTATATTAGGATCGAATTTTTTCAGATCATCGTATGTCCAGGAAAAAATGTCCTTGAATTATTTAAACATATTTATAAAGGAAGATCGCTCTTGTTCAGAGCATCCCATTCCCAAATTGATAATTTTCGGATTATCTTTAGTCCCTAGATTTATCGTTTCATAAGTCAAGGAAGAACTGTTCGTTTTACAATTGACTGACCCTCTAAATTTATCATGTAAATCATAAAACTTTTCTATTCTTACAACGGATCTGGGAATAGAGTTTACCAGATCATACGTCGATTCATGGGATCTAGGATCTGATATTACCGTGAAGTTGCGGAGGTTTTCATCGTGAGTGCCTTCATCGATAATTGCACCTTGGAAAGTGTCCTCCATATGCCAAAAGTTGATGATCTGTTGGTCATTGTCAAACACTCTCCAATTGGTGATGTTGTCCGGGATCAATGGCCTGAACAATAATTCAATCGAAAATTCATTCGGAGAGAGACCTTCCGCGGGAAAAAGTTTAGAAGCAACATTAGCCAATAAATCAACTTTTGAATTACTTAGTCTAGGAATGGAATTGATGTTGAACGTTGAAAATTTTTGTATCAAACTCCATACCTCGGTTTGATAACTTTTGAGATGTGGTGACACACAATGTATGGAGTTTCTTACCTTCCTGACCACAATTTCTGAATCACCGAACACCATTAAATTTCTTACATCCATATCCAAATCTTTCTTAAGCCCTTGTAGGAGTGCTTTGTATTCGGTAGTATTATTAGTGCATTTGAACTCTAATCGACAGGAAATGAAAGTCTTTTTACCTTCAGGGTCGATGAGTACACATCCTGCACCAATTCCTTCTTTAAATTTGGATCCGTCAAAGTATAATGACCAGATTCGAGCTTCATCAGCAGTGTTTGACACACTTGGTAGAGTCGATGACTAAGTGAAGGTAATAAGTTCTGATTGTTGCCCGGGATCCATGAACGGGGAAATTTCAGTCATGAAGTTACTGAAGAAAGTGTTCATTCCTTTCATTTCAAATGAATAAGTGGATGCAGTAAAAGGTTCATTTTTATCATTTAGATCTGTCATGGTATGATTGAGATAATGTTCACAATTTATCCTGATTTTATTTGGTTTTCCATTTTCCGGCAACCACAAATGAGACTAGTCTATGGCAAAGTAACCATGCAGTTGCTCGGACCAGTCCCTACTTAAAAATAAACTATAGACTTTTGAGATGTCAACAACAATGATGTCAATAATTTGGTGAACCTTAGGATTAGAAGATAACCTAACCAGAACATTCTTAAGTTTGTCGATTACCTTAATGTTCGTCCGATTGAGCTGAATGATTTTGAGACTAGAAGGTTGAAATTCTGCGTTAATTTTTTGGCAAATAGATAAAGGCATCAAATTTGATGATGCGCCAGAATCCAACATGCAATTATGTACATTTCTATTGAAAATTTCAAAATTTAATAAGAAAGGCAAGATATTTTTACGAGTGTTAACAACAGAATTCTGTTGATTTTTTGTCACTATCCCTGAAACAATTTTATCTACATTTGATACCGTTTTTTCAGTTAGATCCCTTTTATCAGGAAGATGTCATTTTAGTGGGGATCTTTTTGGTTGTTTTAGAAATGATTTATACAGTCTTATTGCTGCTAGGATAGTTGTTCTTACTGTTTTCTACGATATTTTGAAGCATTTTCTGTAGAATAAGAGGAAATTTCAAAAGCTCGTAAACATAAATATTAGCACTCATTTTTTTTAGATCTTCAATCAAGTCATATTCTAAGACTGGGGATGATGAACTTTATTTTATTTCAGTTTGTTTCGACTGTTTTGGAGGCACATTATTGCTCATTTTAGAAAAGGGTTTTCTCTGTGTTTTGCTTCTTGTGTTGTAAGGGTGGAAAGTTTCAAAGTTTGCTTGAAAGATACTGTCAGAAAAGTGTCTGAAGATATTGGGAGATGAGTCTTGATATTCATCTACTTCTTCCTCAACTATTTCTTCTGAACTTTCAAGAGGGACAAAATTATCATGTGCTTCAAGAATGGTTTCCAAATCGTACTGCAAGCTTTCGAAATTGAGACCTTTAGTGGTCTGGTTTGGCCGATTGGGACGAAAAGGTTTTCTGAAAGGAGGTTTAAAACTTCCTTTGCTTGAGGATGCCTCCTCGGTTGATCTCTTCAAGTCAATGACTTGATTTGATAGTTTTTGAAAAGCTTCTGCAAGCTTTCCAGGTCTAAAGTTTTTGGTTGACCTTTGACTTGGGGAGGCCTTGTAAGGATTTCTATTTTCTTTTTAGAAGATGAATCTGTTTCAACTTCACTGTTGAGATTGTCTTTCAAGCTTAATATATCCTTTTCAATTTGTCTGGATTCTTCAAAGGCTTCCAACAATGTAGATTTTTTAGACCTTTTAACCCAAATTGTTGTATTATTATGTAGAGCTTTGATGTAATATGCAACAATTAGACTCTCAACAGGCATTAAATCTACGAGAATTCGATTCTTTAATGTAAGGAATATTTGGTTAAAATAATTTACTTTCTCCTTAGGGTTCATTTTTAGGCTAGAGAGTTCCATAACCAAGACTTCATGGATTTTGTCATCTCAAAATTTCTCTAAGAAATAGGTTTCGAATTTGTCCCAAGAGACAATGGTCTGGGGTTATTGGGAGAAATACCATGTGGAGGCATTTCCCTCAAAAGTATAAGGAAAGAGTCTGCATACTACGTCTTCATGATCTATGCTTCAGAGTCTAATGGCCAACATAAACTTCTTTATGTGATATTCGACAGATTTCTTAGAATCCAGATCGAATTTAGGTAACCATTTCTCTGGGTGCTTTGGCAATGGGTGTTGAGGTCCAGGTACAACCACGACATCTTGATCGAGCCAGGGTCTGGCGGGATTGTTTTGGTTTTCCATGGGTGTAGGTGGTGTCGAAGGCTGAGATGGTTCAGATGAGGAACTACCTTCATAAAATGAATCTCCTCCCGAAGAGGATGGAGATGAACCAGGTGGGGAAGGCGGGATATCGTATCCTCCAACTCCAAGAGTAGGGGTTTCGAAAGGATCTGTAGTATTATCTCCCAAAGGATTTAAAAGAAAACTAGTGCCTTCAAGTTTTTCTCGGATATCCGAGAAATCTAAAGGTTGATTGAGAGGCCTACCAAGTTTTCTGATACGGGCCAAAGAACTGTGTTTCCTTATAAGTGACTGAAGAACAATTTCTTGTACGTCGGCTCCTTGAGAAGCTGGTGTTACTGGTTCAACATGAAACTCAAGATTGTCGTTTGAGGTAGTTTTTGTTTCGGAAGTAACATTGTTGTCCGAGTGACTACGTGTTACTACAGGGGAGCGAGTGTGTGGGGGACGAGTCTTACGAATTCCACGTGCCATCAATTGCAATCAGGCCCTCCTTCTAGTGCCATTTGTTGACGAGCGAAATTGACCGATCGTCAACTGGAAGAACAAGTCCTGTACGGGGTTGTCTAGTAACCCAAGCCGTTTGGTGTAACTTGTTCTGACAGGTTTAATGGATCCATTAGCCAATTTAAAATCCTAAAAGAATTAACTAATGCTCAAAAATTTATTAAATATATACATACCTTGATATAACTATTGTAAATGTGTTTACGTAGAAAATAAAAACATAAAAATCTCAGTTATGAACAACATTTACAGATTTGCAAGTTCTACTAGAAACTTACGAAATTAAGGTGAAAATAATTTCTTTTGAGAAGCAGATAAAAAAATCACATTTAAACACTTTTTGTTTTCTTTCTATAAATCTAATGAAAATTGAATTAATTAAACTATGAAACACAGATGTATAGATAGTCAAAGCCGATCTATACTTTCTGGTTCTGCTAATATATAAACGACAAAAAATGGAAACAAAGAAGCTAACTTGATATTAGTTTGTCTAATGTGTTCGTGCCTCTGTATGAATCAACAACATCCAACTTCCACGCCTACGAGATAAATCTGCAATAGACTTATATTGAAACTATTTTGAATAAATTCACAGAATGTATTGGCAGCCAGGATTTTAGAAACAGAATAGAGAACACACGTTAATTCCGTGATCTTATGATCGTAAATAATTACAATAAGATAAATCTAAGTGTAATACATTCACTTCATTGTTCAACTTAAACATCAAATAGAAATTTGGATATTCAAATCGACAAGATGATCACAGTGTGAATATCTGGAACAATAAATTATGAACGATTATCTGTAACGTGAATATCTTGAAACATAATATATCATTGAGTATAAATCTACAAGACATATTAATGCATCAAGATTAAATAAAACGAGACACTAATGAAACATCATTAACAAAGGACTAAATCCAAAGTGTTGTACGTTGTTCCATTAAGAATTGGGATATCATTCCTCCATCTTTGATTCCAGGCCAAGATGCCTCTCATTTACAAAACAAAGAGTATTTAAAGAGTTTTTTGAAATCTAAAATTCCTATCTCCTAAGATAGGATCAAATCTCATAAGATCAAAACATTACAAATATGGAGGGCCTACAACCACTCATGATCAAACTATATCTTAAAAAAATTATGAAAGTTTTTTCTCAATTAAAAACTAAACAAAAGGAGATACTAATCAACTAGATCGAACATGTTTCGTCCCATAACATCAACATTAGATATACCATATCCTGAAAAACAAAATAGGAACAAGTTAGACAATTTATTAATAAATAATTACTAAATTTTATATAAAAATGACTTGGCTATAGAATCTCTCGATTCTGTAGCCAGTCTTATATTGGTAAAAGAAATCTGAGTTTAGCCGATTTGATTTTAAAAAAATAACATGACTTTTTATAATAGGGAAAAGATCGTTTTACCATTTAAACCAATGACTAACATGGATCAATATAACTCAGAATTGAGTACGGCCTTTACACTGACTGCATTCTTTATCACAATGTTGCCTATCTTCTTAAGATGCTTGGCTTGTCTATGTTCATTTGCTTTGAGTTCAAGATTTCTTTTATGAGTAATTCATTGTGGTTGGTGAGAGATTTAATTCTTTCTTGTAGAATGGGGATGTCATTATAGTACCGTTCAATCCAATGCAAGAAGACCTCGCAATGCACATAAGGAGTGATCTGTCGGTGGAGCATATAGTTGGGTGTAAGAACATCAAAACTACCTGTTGTCATCCCTTGATCGATCTTAATACCAGTAAACCCCTTGCTATCCTCGATACATAGAGGGAGATTGTTAACATAGTTGTATAGCTGATTAGGATCTGGATTATGACAATCTGGATCTTCTTCTGCAAGAAAATCATCAATTTTGGGATCTGAATCCTCATTGATCTCGCTCGTATTGATCGATCTCAAATGAGGCTTAAATCGATTACGCAAAATTCTCGAAATGAGTCGACCAACCCTTTTATTTCGGAACCCTAACATTGCTTACTTCTGTTTTGATTGTTTGTGAGGGTTTTGCTATCAGAATTTATAGTAGTGTTATGTCCAACAATTAATTCATGCTTAGGGGTTTCATTTAACTCAGAACCAACATCCTGTTGCCCATATAAAAACTGATCGGGTATTGCCTCGTCACGAGGGTTTTGCCTCAAAAATTTTGGTTCGTTACTTGAGAAATCAAAATGTTTCTCTATCATAGGCTTATCCAACATAGGGGTTTCTATAGGAATCGTTGTATAAAAATTGTTTCGGGCTAAGAAACTATCCCAGTCATCACCCAGGGTTGTCAAACAATGAACCAACAACATTTTAATTAGTCCATGGTGAAAGAGGCTAGATTTGAGGCTCTGCTTCTTGTATCTTTTTGACATCTTGTACAAACTCCTTAGTAAATAAAGCAGGACATTCAGATGGAAACCTATAAAGTGCATAAGCAACCGCACATGATAAAGAAAAACCAGGCCATAATGGCCTTCACATGTTATAAATTGTTTAAGAACTGATAAGAGACCATGAAATCTAACCTTAAGTAGAGAAACAAGAATACCTTTCTCACAACAATCAATCTTTCTGGAAGTCATGAAAAGACTCCAGGGCACTTCGTTGATTTTTGAGTTCTTAAACCACTTCTGACCGAAGGATGGGAGCCCTGTGGCTTCGCTGATAAACCCTTCAATCACCTCCAACTGAATTTCTCCAACTTTCACCCTATACCCATCAAATTGTTGGGCAAATTCCTTAGTTGTGCAAAGGTTATACCCGTCGAACCTCTTAATGAAAGTATCCCAACCCTGGGCTTTCAAATCCTCGACCGCATCATCATGAGACAACAATGATTGAGGGCCATTTGGCTCTATTCGGACAATAGGATCCATTAAGAGAATGACCATGCTATAATAGGGATGACTCAAGCTAGCTATGGGTTTGGATGGAAAGAGCAGGGGAAACAAAACTGAGCGAATAGAATAGAAATAAACCAAACAAAACCCCTGCGCAATCATAGTATAAACACCATGGTTTCGGGCATGAAGTTCGAGTGCTTCTGGTAATGAAATCCTTGAGTACAGAGCATAACACAAACCCTCGAATCATAATGAACGGACTGTCAATTCAGTCCGCCAGCCAAATATCAAGTACATGATATGATTCTGGTGCATTTAATTTTCATGTCTAGCCATGACTATAGTCGATTTACAAAGGATTCAAATAAATAAGTTTACAATTCAAATGCAAATCAACATAGGTATTATATTGACATTTGATAAACTCAATAGGAAAATCATTCAAGAATGAAATATGAAGTAGATGTAAGAACAATGATCTTTTAGAAACATGCTCTGAATAGGGTTATAATATGAAACCAAGTTCTCATGTTTGATTCATTCTTTCAGTCATGAATCAAACATGGAACAAAACAAGAAAATAAAATATAATTATTCACCATCTATTGTAATCCATTAATAATCCCCAAATGATAACATTTATAGGATGGGGTGAAGGCAGCTACAGGAAGTGTCATTTTGTTGTTCAAATAGTAAAAACATGTAGGGCTGCCAACAAGTGGTTTTGTGAAGATGTCTGCCACTTATTCTTTTGTGCCCACATACTCAACTCTAATGTTCTTTTCTACAACTTGCTCCCGTAGAAAGTGATACTTGATTGGAATGTGCTTCGTCTTGGAGTGCATCATCGGGTTCTTCGAGATACTGATGGTGCTTGTATTATCACAATAGATTGGAATGGGCTCATCATACTCAACCTGTATATCTTTCAGAGTTTGTTTCATCCAAAGAACCTGTGTACAACATGATGTTGCTGCAATATACTCTACCTCGGCTGTAGATAAAGATACTGATGATTGTTTCTTTCTTATCCGTGATACCAAACACTCACCTAAGTAGAATGTTGCTCCACTGGTGCTTCTTCGGTCATCAATACAACCTGCCCATTCTGCATCTATGTAGGCAATAAGTGATAGATATTTTCCTTTTGGATACCATAATCCAAACACTTTTGTCCCTTTGAGATATCTAAAAATCTTCTTTACTGCTAATACATGAGATTCCTTTGGTGCTACTTGAAATTGTGTTGCCTGTGCAACTGCCTGCATTACATCTGGTTTGGATGCTATCACATATAGTAGGCTGCCAATCATTGACCTGTATTGCCTCTGATCTGTATACTTCGAATCATCATCTTTGCTCAACTTACAACTGGTTTTCATGGGACTGATAACTAGTTTGCAATCTTCCATTCCAAACCTCTTTAGCATTTCTCTGATATACTTGGTTTGAGAAATAAAGATTCCTTGTTTATTTGACGTATCTGAAGTCTCAGAAAGAAAGATAGTTCTCCAAGTAATGACATTTCAAATTCATTCTGCATATATTTTTCAAATTTCTGGCTTAACCTATCATCATCACTACCAAAAATAATATCATCAACATAAACTTCAATTAATAAAATATTACCTTGACTTACCTTGATGTAGAGGTTGTTGTCTACATTTGTTTTTTTGAACCCTTCCTGCTACAGATACTTATCCAGTCTAGAGTACCATCCTCTATGAGCCTGTTTTAGACCATAAAAGGCCTTCTTTAATTTACACACATAGTCTGTGTTCTCTAACAACTGAAATCCTTCTGGTTGTTCAATGTAGACTTCTTCTTCAAGTTCACCATTCAGAAAATCTGATTTTACGTCCATCTGATATACTTTAACATTTTTGGAGCATGCATAAGCTAGAAGCAAACAGATTGCTTCCATTCTGGCAATTGGGGAAAATGTCTCTTCAAAGTCGATTCCTTCAATTTGTGCATATCCTTTACATACCAATCTAGATTTGTTCCTTGTAAACTATCCATCTTCATTCAATTTGTTACTGAAAACCCATTTTTTGTCGATCACATTCTTATTCTTTCGTCTTAGAACCAATTCCCAAGTGTCATTTTTCTCTATTTGATCCAATTCTTCATCCATGGCCTTATTCCAAAATGCATCCTTGTTGTCTTCTTCAAAATAGTTTGGTTCAATTGTAGATAAGAGTGCTAGGTGTGTTTGTTCGGGTGAACATATTTTTCTTCTAGTCTCAACTCCTGCATCTTTGTTTCCAATAATCTGATCTAAAGGATGATTCTTATGTACTTGTTTTCTAGGTGTCTTTGGAGATACTTGTTGAACTTTCTATTCTGTTTTTGTCGGATTCTCTTCATCTTCCTGTTCTACTTCATCTCTAGCTTCTTCTTCGAAAAGTTGTTCCATTGATTTGTTTTCTTCTTCCTTTGATTCTGGTCTGCCTGTTTCATCAATTGTTACGTTGATGCTTTCCACAATTTTGTTCAATATTAGATTGTAACACTTGTATGCTTTCCTTATACTTGAGTAACCAAAAAGTATTCCTTTGTCCACATGAGAGTCAAACTTTCCCATTCTTCCATCTTCTCTTTTGATGTAGCATTTGCTTCCAAAAACTCTGAAGTGCTTCACATTTGCTAGTCTTCCTTTCCATAGCTCGTAGGGAGTTTTATTAGTGTTTTTTCTTAGCATTACTTTGTTTTGAATGTGAAATATTGTATGCACTACTTGCGTCCAAAATGTATCTATCAATTTGGAATCCATTATCATTGTTTGAGCCATTTCTTGTACTGTCCTATTCTTTCTTTCAACAACTCCATTATGTTGAGGTGTCCTAGCAACGAAGAATTTCCTTTTTATTCCATGACTGCTGCAGTAGTCCATAAATTTCTTTGAAGCAAACTCTCCTCCATTATCCGATATCAAGCATTTGATTCTTGAATCCATCTCATTTTCAACCATTTCCTTGTAGATCTTGAAGTTTTCAAAAGCTTCTGACTTGTTCATGAGAAAGAAAACTGCAGTCATTCTTGTATAATCATCAACTACTAACATCTCTCACCTTTTAAGCCCTTTGTTGTAGTTGGTCTAACTAGATCAGTGTGAACAATTTCCAGTGGTCGTCTTGTTGAATATTCCTTTGATTTGAACTTGGTCTTTGTTTTCCTTCCTTGTTGACAATGCTTGCATAAAGTGTTGGTTGGTTTTGTGATCTGGGGCATTTCTCCGATTGCTTCTCTTTTGCTGACTTTGACAAGGTTATCAAAATGCATGTGACCCATTATTCTGTGCCATATCCAAATTTCATCTTCCTTTCCTAGACAACACTTTTCATTTTCAATTTCACTTAACACATATATGTTGTTTGAAGTTCTTGCAGTTGTACCGACCAATTTCCCTGAACCTTCTTTTCTTATCTAACACTTTTGTAAATCGAAAGTAAATTTATGACCTTGGTTACACATTTGACTCACACTTAGAAGATTATGTTTCATATCTTCTACCAGTAGAACATTTTGTGCCTTTTCATTCTTGTTCCCAATTCAGACTGTGCCTTCTCCAATGATTTTGGATGAATTATCATTTCCGAAGGATACTGATCCATTTATTTCCTTTCGTAATGTAAGAAATTTTTCTTTATCACCTGTCATGTGTTTTGAACACCCACTGTCAACATACCAACCATGTTTCTTCTGCTTATCTTGTAGAGTGACTATGCATTCTTCATTGCTATACTGATCTTTCTTTCTTATCCATGTCGTTTTCTTAGTTTCTTGTATGTGACTGTTGTTATTTTGTTGAGGTTATTTAGGAGGGAATATCATTCTGCAATCTGTGGCCATGTGTCCAAATTTGTTACATTTGTAACATTCCACTTCAGTGCTCAAGGATTCAAACCTGTTGTAAATTCTTCTTTGTGTTTCACTAGGTCTTCTTGAATAACCCCTTTGTGTATGACTCTCAAATTTGTTATTGTTCCTATTGTTAGGTTTGCAATTTATAGCTTTATGTCCAAAATTATTACATGTATAACATAAACCAAAAAATATAGTTTGATACCTGGGAGTTGAAGATCTTCTGAAAGGAGATGCTCTTATGAATCCTTCTTCTTCTTGAGGCCTGTCTGTCTCTTGTTGATTCTGAAATCTGAATCTTCTCGGTGGAGGAGCGTCCCTGTAATCTTCCTTGTATATCTTCATGTCCCCTTTGATTTTTTTTGCATAGCATTTTGGATTTGTTTCTTGCTCTGTTGTTTTGGAGCTTGATCCCTTTTCTGTCTGATTGTACAGACTTGTCAAGATGATATTTTTGACTGTTGATAATGTCATCCAAAACTTTTGAGTTATTCTGCATATTTTTCTTTTGAATATCCTTTCTTAATGTGCCAATCTCTGCTTCCAAGTTTCTGATGATCCTGTCCTTTTCTTCTAGCTGTTCTTTGAGTGCTTATTCAATTCTTTTATCTTCTTCTATTTGAACTTTCAATTTTGTGATGATTTTTTCTAGTTCTTGAGTGTCTTCCTTTTTGTCTAGTTCTTTTTGTAGTTTCTTGTTCTTATTCTTTTCTCTTCTGATAACTTCTATGGCACACATTAATTCTTCTCGAAAGTCAACTTCTGCCTCTTCAATTTCTTCTTCGACTTCTTTATATTATTTTTCGGAGTCTTCTTTGTCAGAGTCTTTTACTGCCATGAATAGAACTCTTCCTGTCTCACTGTCACTAAATTCATCTTCATTTGATGATGAGATGACTTCTCTGATGCATAAGATTTTCTTAAATATTTCTTTGTAGTTCTTTTTCCTTTATATGTGTGTTTTCCTTTTGAGTAACCTTCATAATTTCTCTTTTTCTTATGAGTACATTTGTTAGCAAAATGACTAATACCATAACAATTAAAACAAATTAAAGGAAGATTACCTTTATACCTACCATCAGTTCCTTTGTTCAGTCTTTTGACAAAGTTGGCCACTTCTTCATTATCTTTCGAGACGTCGTTGCTGCTGTTATATTCTTCTTGTTCCTTTTTCTTTTGCTTTGATCTTTTGGATGCTTTGAAGGATGCTTCTTTTACATCTGGATTTTCCTATTCAATTCTCATCTCATATGTTGTGAATATTCCATGCAGTTCGTCCATTCTTATTGAGTTTAGATCCAATCTTTCTTCCAGTCCTGATATCTTAGAGTTGAATCTCATAGGAAGAGATCTTAGTACCTTTTGAACAATTATAGATTCTTCGATTTCTTCTCCCAATCCTATGATTGCATTCACTGTTTCATCGACTTGTAAGAAGTAGGATGCGATATCTTCAGCTTCCTTCATTTTTAGTTATTTGAACTGACTTCTGTAAGTTTGAATCTTTGCTCCTTTGACTTTTGAATCTCCTTCATAAATATTTCAAAGCTTGTCCCAAATCTCTTTAGAAAAATTACAATGTGCAACTTTGGTGAATACTGTATCACTGAGACCATTCAAAAGTACATTTTTGGCTTTGGAATTATTCTCACCAAGTTTCACTTCTTTGTCATTTGTTGGTGGAATTGTTGGTCTTGTGTATCCATCTACAATTGATTGCCAAAATTGAAATCCTTGTGCCTATATATATGTCTTCATCCTTATGCTCCAAAAATCATACTTCTATCCATCAACGGTGGTATTCCATTTTTATACGAGTTGGTACTCTCCATGATCTACCTTTCACTGGTTAAACTAATTTTTAAAGGAACCTGCTCTGA
>ML788693.1:107019-133319 GCA_009831015.1 Picea engelmannii | reverse complement strand
TAATAATAATAATAATAATAATAATAATAATAAAGTAACAATATACCGCAAAAATGTGTTAACCCGGGAGCATCTTGAATTGTCCATGATAGGATTCCATGGAATTCAAATTGTTTTTACCCTATTGGTCTAGAGATGTCATACATAGTGACGCCAACCCATAACTTCAACAACTCATCGATAAGAGGCTCAATATATACGTTCATATTTTTAACTTGGCACTTACCTAATTGGTTCAACATACTGTATGATTAATTATACTTATCTAGATGTCGTTATATATAAAAGACATAATTACTATGCACGAAACAAAGAAATGAAATATTTTGTCATACTTTAAAGAAAATAAAAGGTAATTAAATACCTGGAACAATCATTTCCAACATTGTGTGCTCTCTCTTGATAGACATCCAAGGAGGAAGGTTATTGTTTATAACAAAAACAGGCCACACTAATTACATAGAATGAATCTCTCCAAATGGATTGACACCATCAACTACCAATGAAAGTCTAACATTGTGAGGTTCTTATTTAAAAATTGCCACTTTTCTTTGATGTACTTCAATGCATAACCATCTGCACACATTCAAAGAACATTGTCTCGACTTCTGTTCTTTTCATGGAAATCCATAAATTGTGTTATACTTTGGCACCTGAACAACCATTGGAAACGTGGGATTATCGGAATATAACGAAGAACTTTGCGAGGCACCTTCTTTGACACTTTATCGGTTCAATATATACTTACTTGACATTGTGGGCATTCATATTCTAATGCATATTGTCCATAGTATATGATATGATCATTAGGACATGCATCAATAGCTTGATACTCCATTCCAATTTCTTTCATAATCACAGATATTTATCAATATGTGCATGGAAAAATATTTGACGTCGGTAATCAAATTCATCTAACAATCTACAAAATTTAAAACAATAAGTCAATGTAAACAATATTAATCATCAATATCGCATCCATACTTTACAAATTAGAAAATAATAGCAATATAGGAAAAAAATGAGCCTTTTAAGTATTTGTGAACATGCACGCAAGAATAAATAACAAATTAAATACCTTAGTATATGTGTGAGGCATGTGTTTGATAAACCATTCAAAACCTTCAAGTTCACCAACAACAATATAGCAGATAGAAGATTTGTTGTTGAGCCTTCATAAAGAGGTTGACATGACTTCTCAAGTAGAGGATCAACATCATGACTATCATCCTGGTTGTTCTCATCCATTGGAGAAAATGTGTCTTGGATCAATCTATGTATCTCATCTTCCTGATTTGTATCACTAACATTATCTCCATCCATATTATCATTAATAACTTGATCAAGAGCTTCAATATTCTTATCTCGAAGTTCATCACCCTGTAAGGAGTATTTCTGCTAGTACTTGGCAAATAAGTCTTTGGAGGTCGACATTTTGGGAGAATCGCCTATATGTTTAAAAACAACGTAGAAACGTTAGTGTGTATAGAAAATATAAAAAAACGATAAGAAATATTACTAAAATTCATGACATGATGACTATTACAGAGAATACATTAAATATTGAATCCTCTTACCAAGGGACGATATTCATAAACCCCTTCAGTGTGCCCCTTCTCCCTACAATGTCTTTCAATTGTTGTTATTAAAAATCTTCCTCTTTGCAAGCCCCTGCAATCATAGCAAGAGAAATAACATTTTCCATCGCCCCTTGCCTCTAATGCCGCTCTAAACTGAGCAAGCTTCCTGTCATTTTCGTTCATAGTGACAAATCCTTGTACTAACAAGTAATTGTCTTACCTACACCATACCAAACAATAAGTTGTCAAATTTTTATATTTTAGCTACACCTTCATGATATTTTAGCTACTCCTTCTGATTATGATATGTTTATTTACAGTGACCTACAATTCTCACAATTCTTTTTTCTAAGACATTTTGACATGCTTTTTTTTTAATTATCATTTAAGTATTAAGATCGATATGCTTCAATTTGTACTTTAGAGTAGTGTGTATTGAATCACCATGGAAACTAATTACACACCATTTAACGAAAGTGGTCAAAATTTCTCAAACTTGAATCACTCGACACCATACACTAGCCTCTAAGTTGTTTTATAGAGAACATGTCAATCTTTGAAATTCACCACTAAAAAAAGAATGCCATCCACTTGTCATCCACAATTGGTTTTGGTTGGTTTAAATTATGACGTCTTGATTTGCAGCTACATACAATGGTCACAATTTTATGCTATTTAGAGTGGTCACGATTTTATTTTCTAAGACACTTTGGCATGTTCTCATTTTTCAATGTCTGGCTAGTAGATTTCATCATGTTATCGTAGATTTCATCATGAAATTTTTATATTTTAGTTACTCATTAATAGTGTATAAAAAAGTTACATCAACTACAAACTAGAGTTAATCACTACATCTAGAATTGCGTGTGATTATAAAAAATTGAGAGAAACAACATCACATAAGAATACAATGTTATATGACTAACCTAACCTAATACTAGACTAAAAATATGACATTAATATATATAGGCACAACGTCACAAAAACACAGAAGTTAGAGAGATAACAAGGTCACTAAGGGATAGGATTAGACCTAAGAAGATTTTTTTCCACTTTCTATTTCAAACATTAGTCCAACCAATAAAGTTGTTATGAGTTGGTGGTTTTGTAATAAGGATTAAATTTACACAAGGAATTGTAAGCTCGAATTGATCTAGATTGATAATGACATCCATTTTTAATGTTTGAATTTTCTTATTGATGGAGTAATTTTCCCTCTTCTTAAAATACTTCTTCAGAAAATATTTTTCTTGACATTTCACATGAATTTCCATAGAATATACTAATTAGATCCAAAAACCAATGACATAACAATTTTGAAATATGGTAATGCACATATAATATATTATCAAGGAAAAAACAAGATACATGAAATTTCATTTGAACAAAATTTTACAAGTTGAATGAGTATATGTAAATAAATAAATAAATAAACATACTAACCTTGAAAGTTCAAAATCTGAGCTATGTAGATTGATAATTGGATTTGTTCAACCGGTGGGTGACGGAAAAAATAAACAGCTCAAACAAAAGCCACAAATAGTGTCACAACTATAACAAATGTGTCACAAAGTCTCTTAAAGTCAGGTATATATAGATAGATTATCGTCGATATAGCGACGAAAATGCATGAGTTGACCCGCAAAAAGTCAACTAGCCATTGCAAGCCACGTGTGTTAGCATATGCTTTTTGAGGTAAGCAATACTCATTGCTATAGCGATGAAATTTCATGGAAATAGCGACGGAAATTGTGCCCAATTTAAAAAAAAAACATACTTGTCACTATAGCGACGAACTTTCATGGCAATAGAGACGAAAATCCCGCCCAATTAAAAACAAAACATGAAAATAATGGAAACGTGTAAACATTTCATGGAATAATTCGCCCATATGTAGTAGTGGGAAAACTAACTCTCTTTTATTCCTTCTCCTTCCTAATTATTACAATAGAAGTTCAACCCTTTATAACTATATGAGATTTTCGAAAACAAATATTTTTTAGAAAAACAACTAAATTTAGAAAATTCTTGCATGACACTAAAATTGACCACTAACTAAGAGATAACTAGAGCGACACTAATTTTCAACTCACTTTTCTGATTAAGTTCATAAACTAAGAGACAAATGATAATTGAAAAAATAAAAATTCCCGTAAAACACTAAAACCCCAATTTGAGGCCTTATATGAAGGAATTTGGCCCCAAAAAATTGTAGAAATGATGTCTGATTTATTAGATTGGATGAGCATGATAGTGAACTCTTTGAGATGAAACTCCCCATAAAATTGCAACCCAAACAAATAACCTAGTCAAAAGTTATAACCCTCAAAAAAATCCACAAAAAAATCCTTGCATCACAAGTTCAAAGAAAAAAAAAAACAATGCACTTATACAAATAATACAAATAACAAAAAGTATCCAATACAAAGACCACAAATCCAAACAAAGTGAAGAAAGAGCAAAGATCATAAATCCAAAGAAAGGGAATAAAGGCCAAGTTTATTTTTCCGAGAAGAGAAAAACTTAAATGTTGTGACCCCTCAAATGTAATTATGAAGTAATCTAGGGTTCAACTAATGTCAAGTTGCAAGCACCAGAAAAAAAATTAGGGAAAAAGAGTTGTGAGGGAGAAAAAATATTTGGATAAAAATTGTAATTTTAATATTCTTATTGTAAATATGTTTACCATTCAATTTGGAATTAGGATAAACAGTAAAGTGGATTAGTTAAGCAAAACAAAAAGGCCAAGACTAGTGAAGTTGGAAGGTCAATAATTAAATAGATAGAAGGTTAAAGATTATTAGGAATTTTTATAAAGGAGATTTTTGTACTCTTGAAAATTGTACTTCTTTTGGCATGTAAGTTATTTTTATATGTTGAATAGAGTGATAATGTTAATTTGTGTTTCATACTTTCTGTGAATTTATTGATGGTTGTGGATTATTTTCACTATTCACCACTTTCTTGGTGCTTGTGAGGATGAATGTTGTGATTTATGAGCATTCTCTTTATCACTATATCTATGCTTGCTTATTATATACACTGCTAACTTGTTGGATGTAATTATCGAGATTTGTAAGTTATTCTAAGTCCTTAGAGTAAGATTTGGGTTATTATGTAAACTTTAGAGGTAGACTATTCTCCTCACTCTTAGTATTTCTCATTTGGATTTATGTCTAACATTTTATGTGGAACATGTATTCTCTTGTGACCTATAGTCTATCATCAATCCTTAGAGCATTCCATAGGTTTAGTGAAAACTGTAAAGGTGGACTATTCTCCCTACTCTCTGAACCTTCCTTTTGTGTTTTTGTTTTTTCTTTTCAAATTGGTTTTATGTTGCATGCCCTTAGCCAGGGCTAGATAGGTTTAGATAGGATGTAATGGTGATAGATTAGATGCATATTACACTAAATAATTCTTACTTGCATTAAAAACATATAAGACTAATGGTAGATTAAGACATAATTGATAAAGTGTAGAGAACCAACAATAGTTTGGTTGTGTCTAAAGGTATTACATATTAATGTAAGCAGGTTTAATTAGACCCTTTCATTGGGTGAACCTGTGAGGTTGATTTGAGATATTTTCCTATGTCAACATCAAATTATCACTTCAAGGTTTAAGTTCAATAAGTTAGACTCATATAATTTGATTTATATGGTTCCAAATTGTCCACCATATTAATTCAAACATCTAAACAATTTTTTTGAAAAATAAATAATTTTTGCCAAAATACAAAAATATTACATAGAATCATAAAATCTCATTTAAATTTCATCTTTAAGCAAGTAGTCCAAACAACGTAGCATTAATAACATTATAAAACACTAATAATAATATATACATTAGATGTATATGTAAAAAAGCATTAATACCAATGTATGTAGACTATATATTTAAATAATAATAATTTATATATTTTTTCAAATGAAATATATATATATATATATATATATATATATATATATATATATATATATAGTTTGAGTGGGTTTAATGGTGGTTAAAAATATGTGATTTTTTCTAGGAAGTTATAAATTTGAAGGAGGTAGAGTATGTACACCTCCATAGACTTTAGCAGTCAAATTACTACACGAAGGGGGTGTCTTGTCCTACAAACAAGAGGATCTCATACACCAAATTGATATCTAGCTTAATCGTGACCTTAAAATTAAATTATTATTATTATTATAATAAAACAGGATCCCTTACAAACAAGAAAATCTCATACACCAATTTGATATATAACTTAACTGTGATCTTAAAATTAAATTATTATTATTATAATATATTTGTTATTAATATTATATCATTAACCAAAAAAAAAACTTTCATAACTAACCAAAAATTTATATATACATTTACTTACCAATTTCTTTTCTTTTATTCAACTATGAAATTTATTTTTGTTTTAGTATAACTACAATACTAGGGAACATTTCCAAACCTGTTTATCCACATACCTAAGTTCTATGTTCTATTTGCATGTATTATATCCCCTACCTACCATCCTAACAATGCAAGATTCCACCAATCAATATTTCTATCCCATGCGAACTATACACATAAATATTCCATGAGAAACTCTGTACACTTCCCTTCATTTCAAGGATGGTACCTAGTGTAATGTGAGTGGCATAGATTTAGTGTGTCTTACTGCATGGAAATAAAACCAGAAATTCGCATAGCATACCAAATTACTAACAACATATTAGAAACACTTGCACCAACCAATTAATCTAACCATCAATATTATATGTATGTCCATATTCACTTAATACAATTCTATTCATGCTTTTAATAACTCTGAAAATATCTACCTAATTTATATAACTTAAAAGATTAATAATACAACATAAAATTAATAATGAAAAAATAACATATAAAACATTACTTTTAACTAATTAATAATAATTGATGATTATACTCCCCTTGAAAATCATAAAATTTATACTAAACTAAACAAATAAAACTAATAGTTTTTATGGTTAACCTCCCATATTCTAAATATTAACATTAATTTGGTATTGACCCATTCCTTTCTTTTTGCACATGAAACAATAAGTGCATTTGCAAGTTAATGTAATATATATTTATTTCTTGTATTTTTATTAATTATGTTTACTGTCATGTCCTATTGTATATTCAATGTACTTTTATTAATTATGTTTATTGTATATTCAATGTACTTTTATTAATTATGTTTATTGTAGATATTGCTTAGGATTTTGAGGTGATTTTTTGTTATAATTTTAGGGGATGATTCCTGAAATATTTCTAGGATGTAATCCATCAAGTTCATATATATTTTATTATTAAATTTCATTGTAATTATTAGATATTAGTTTAATAAGATATTTATAATGATTTATAGTTCTTATTTAATGATTACGTGATATTCATTTTTTAAATAGAGTTAAAGGGGAATATTAACTTATTATTAGATAGATTTTAGTCTTGAGGTTTTTAGTCATTCACTAATTGTTGGAACCTCAGGTTTTGATGATTCATCCCATTTTTATTAGAGAAAGTTCGTTGGTCAATCAACTAGTAGCCAGAGACAGTCAGTTGGGTGGTTGACTAGACATCTGGTCAGACAGTCAACTAGCAATCGGAGATGGTCGGTCGATGGATCGCCCAATCAAGAAATCAACTACATGTTGGATGACTCTATGGTCAGGTTGAATTGGTAAGTTGACTAGCCATTGTAACAACACGAGTTTTCCAGAATCTGTTCCAACCACCGACAATTATATGTGAACAAGATCTTCCTGATTTTAAGGAAATTGGTTAGATCCTAAGACTATAAATAAATGACCCTATGGGTCGATGATATATGAGTTATATTTGTATCTATCATGCATTATGATGTTCTGATCATAATTTACTATGCTTAAGTGTTGAAACAATGTCTTTAGACACCATTGATCTTCTTGGAGAATTATTCCTTCATTTATCTCTACAGATTTTTTTTTTCTATTCAGGATTACCCCAATCCCCAACATGGTGTCCGAGAAGGTTGGTTTTGACCTCACTCATTGTCCCCAAATCTTGTTGAGTCGAATCTTGTTGTGATTGACTCTAGGATGTTGATTTGTTGCCTGTAACCCATTTAGATCATATTAGATATGTCTGACATCGAAGATGGCTTCCAAGATTGATCATGTTATTTTGAATGGTCTTAATTATACTATTTGGGAGCCAAATATGGAGACTCTACTGAAAAAAAAAGGGCTCTTGAAATATACAAAGGTCGTTACTCTAGATCCAAAGGATGACTAGTGAAGTTGTTGTCGACGGAAAGAAATGTTAATATGTTGGGGTGATTACAACCTACATTTCTCAGGATGTTGACTTTCAGATAAGTAAGATTGATTTCCCTCACGAATTTTGGAAGAAGTTGAAGTTTTTGTTTGAAAAATTCATTGAGAGTCAAGTTATGCATTTGGAGAAAGATTTCATCTCTCTTGATCCCCATTCCTTTGAAAGAATTAAGGACTATTTGGTGTGTGTTAATGAACTACAGTTGAAATTGGGTGAATGTGGGAAGAATTTTCAAAAACACGATGGAAAACTCATCAAGGTGGTCGTGATGAATTTGAGAACACCTTTTGACATGTTCCATTCCATGTTCCAAAAATATTGACAGACACACAAGGAATATGGTAAGGACTATACCTTTGATAGCTTCTATGGCTTACTGATTACTGACTAACACATGTTTCTTAATGAAGGGAAGCTTGGTGGTAAACAACAAGATCGCTTTCTCAAGGGAAAGGGAAAGATAAATTATAAGGAAAGAGGATGCTCTGATTCTCCTATACGTAGATAGGAATGTATCGACTAGAAAACTAAAGTGAATACTGATAAACCGATGTCTACTCATAAGAATTGAAAGAAGAAATCATGTACATGTATTGTCAAAAGACTAGACATGTGGAGAAAAACTATTGGAAGAAGGGTGACAACTTAGAATATAAAGGTTAAGCATCTTGAATGAAACGTGTCGGTTGTACATCAATTGATCGAAAATTTTACCTTCCAAGTCGAAACCTCTCAAGGGTTGCTTTCTCACACCTCAAATAATGAGTGGGTATTCGATTATGGGTGCACTCATCACATGACTAAATATGATTCTCTATTATCCTCCTTCCTCCTTTGATAAAGTTGTCAAGCGAAATATCTATTTAGTTGATGATTTTTCTCTCGACATCGTCAGTTATGGTGATGTTCCTTGTCGACATGGAAAGATTGTCTATGTATATCATGTACTCAATCTCAGTGCAAATCTCTTGTCATTTTCGCAGCTAACATAGACTGGTAATATTGTTGATTTCTAGCCAAATTGGTTCCTTGTTAGGGATATGAAGAACGATAGTTCGATTGTCGCCGAAGGGTTTCTTGGCTCAAAGGATGGACTATATACGTTTTGTGACCTACCTCAACCAGATCCTAGATCGAATGATCTCATTGTTCAAACCAATGAGAAGAGAGGAATTTTGCATGGACAACTTGGACACCTAAATTTTTTAAGTCTGAAGTCAATGGCCACACAAAATATGGTCATTGGCCTACCCAAATTTCTTCCACCTAATGGAGTCTGTAGAGGATGTGTTCTGGGAAAGTATCATTAGGAACCTTTTGACTCAGGAAAAGCGTGGCGAGAAAAGAACCCACTAGAGTTGGTTCACAGTGATCTATGTTGTATAAATAAGCCTTCCTTAAAATGTGTGAAGTATATTTTTACCTTTATAGATGATCTCTCTAGATTTAATTGGGTTTATTTCTTGAAAAATAAGAGTCACATATTTGAAAAATTCAAGGAATTTTGGGCATTTGATGAAAGTCAATGTGATCGACCTTTCAAGTACTTGAGATATGATAATGAAAAAGAGTATTGAATCGACCATTTGAATAATACCTTCCTTTATCTAGTATTGTCTAGCAGAGGTCCACTCCTCATACTCCTCAACAAAATTATCTAGTAGAAAGAAAGAATTGAAATTTGGTAGAAATGGCTCAATGAATTTTACAGGAAAAATATCTGTTGACTCGTTTTTGGGTCGAAGTTGTTTATTGTGCCAACTATATCCTAAATCATATTCCAACTAGAGTTTTCATTTTTGTGACTCTAGTCAAGTGATGGTGCAGTAAGAAGCCCACAGTCGATCACCTTAGAGTATTCAAATGTATTGCTTGGACTCATACTCTATATGATTACAAGAATACATTATATGAAAAGAATCATGCTTGCATCATGATGGGCTACTCTAAAGAACCCAAAGCATATTGAATATTTGACCCTATCAAATGACAAACCATTATCAGGAGAAACATATTTTTGATGAGAATCCTTCGGGCATTAGGTTGTTGAATACTTCCTCTAGTTTACAACAGTATGGTCCCTTTTATATCATTTCCAAAAATGGACCACTAATTCATTTCTTCAAAATTTTGATTGGATAGTTGAACCATGTTCCTGTATCAACCGCACAGTTGATTTCTGGGTCGACCGGATCTCAATCGGTTCTGAATGAAATTTTTACCTCTCTTGATCGACCTTCTGGAGTACTTAATATTTCACCATCCCCTTGTATACCTTAGTGGGATGCTAAGACAATTGAATGTGTTGGCCTTGATGTTGGTGATGTATCCTCAAGTCGTCAAACTCGGAGTTAGAAGAAACATGCCAATGTTTCCTTGATGACTCATGTTCTTGAGTCTTGTGATCCCATGTTCTATGCATATGTGCAAGGACAAATCGAATGGGAGAAACCTATGCAAGCTAAAATGAACTCTCTTTTAAAGAATCACATTTGGGATTTAGTTCCTCAATCTCAAGGGAAGAACATCATGAAATGTTGATGGGTTTATAAGACCAAATTTACCTTTGAAGGTGTTATCGAGCATCATAAAGCTTGTTTGGTTGCAAAAGGATTTTGTCAGAAGGAAGGTATCAAATACATTGAGACCTTTTCCCCTATTGCAAAGATGATTTATGTTTAACTAATTCTTTCCCTTGTTGCTTGCTTCGGATGGAAAATCCACCAGATGGATGTTAAAAGTGATTTTCATCATGGTGAATTGTCTGAAGAAATCTTTGTGGAATAACGCCCTAGTTTTGTGATAGATTCCAATATTTTTTTTCAACTACAAAAGTATCTTTATGGTTTGAAATAGGCTCCAAGGGCCTAGTATGTTAAGATTGACCACTTTTTTCTTAATATTGGATTCAAAAATTCTGAATCTGATCAAATTCTTTATATATTACACGATAATGGTGATACCTTAATTTTTGTTGTATATGTTTATGACTTTGTCATAACTGGAAACAATATTGATCTACTATTTAGATTGAAGAATCAACTTTCTGACATCTTTGATATGACAGATCTTGATCTTTTGCATTATTTTGCTGGTCTTTAAGTTTTACCTTTGTCTGATGATTTGTTCCTCTCTCAATCTAATATGTAATGGACCTCTTGAACCATTTTAAGATGGATGATTGTAAACTGTGTGCTATTCTTTTCAGTTTGGGATTAAGTTGACCAAATACTATCAGTCTCCTAAAGTCGACATCACTTTGTATCGACAATTGGTTGATAGCCTTATCTATTTAACTCACAATCGACCTGCTATTTCTTTTGTTGTTAGTTGGTTTCTCAGTTTATGTAGGATCCACATGCCAGTCACTAGAAAGATGCATAACAAATTGTTCATTACATAAAGGGAACCTCTCATCTTGGTATCAATTATTGTCGTGGTTTAGATTCGTTAATCAACTTCACTGACTCCGAATGGGTAGGTGACATTGATGATAAAAAGTCTACTTCTAGTTAAGTGTTTCTCTTTAGCACTAGATTTTTTGTTTGTTCATGCAAGAAACAATGGGTAGTCTCTTTATTGACTACAAAAGTTAAGTATCATGGCATCGTCAATGCAAGTACCGAGGATTTTTGGATTTTCAATCTCTTGTGTGAACTTGGATTTCTTGTTTAGACCTCAACTTATTATGACAATTAGAGTGAAATTCAGGTTTCTAAAAATCCTAGTGCCCACAATAAAATGAAGCATGTTGAACCTCGTTCTCACTACTTGAGACAGATAGTTCAAGAGAAGGTTGTCACTCTTTTCTATTGAATTTTTTTTAATCTGATTGTTGATATCTTTACAAAATCATTGTCTGAAGATAAGTTTGTTTAGCTACACACTATGCTTGGGATTTAGGTCATTCCAATTATGTGGGGGTGTCTTGCTGATGTAATTTCACCTGTTGAACCTCCATAACTGTGTGTTGATGGGGGGGTGTTGGAACATCAGGTTCTAATGGTTCATCCCACTTCTATTGGATACAATTTGTCGGTCATTCAACTGGCATCTAGAGACAGTCAATCAGGTGGTCGAATAGATAGTTGGTCAGAAAATTGACTAGCAGTTGGAGATGGTTGATCGATGGATTAACCATCACAAAAATCGACTATGAGTTGGAAAACTAGATGGTCAGGTTGACTTGGTACGTTTATTAGCGATCACAACAATGCGGGTTTGTCGAAATCCATTCCAACCACCGATGATTATATGTGGAAAAGATCTGTTAGGATATTTAGACACTTAGGAGTTAGTTAAGATCAACTTGGTCTAATGTGTTGCTAGGTAAAAGTGTGTTTCTTTAGTATGCATTAATATGAATTTGTAGTTAGGAAATCCGATGATCACGATATGTTCCTGACATAGAGTGATCTGACAGCTCATATTCTCTTCGATCTTAACGACTACATTGATATGTGGCTTAACACCCGATTGGTCCATGGTATCTATTTAAAGAGAATGTAGGGTCATTTTCCAATCATCGATTGTGATAAACTCTCTGGTAAATCTCTTAGTGATATTTTTTGTTTTTATTAATAAATTACTCCATGTGGCCACATTGGTTGGGGCCATGGATGTTTCCCTGTAGGGGTTTTACCATGTGAAAACATTAGTGTGTTGATCTTTGATATGGTTCTGTGAGTGGTTACTGAAGGTGTTCTTCCTCTATTGGAATACATGTGTTGTCGAACATGGTATTAGAGCGCATTTGTAAACCAACTCTGATTGTAGATTGAGATCATGAAGTTATGTTGCCTCATATCTTGTTTCTACCATTTATGTACATTTTTGGGTTGATAGGACCATTCCACCACATTCGTTTTAGTTAGGACTGCTTTTCATTTCAATTGAAAAGGTTTCCATTTTCCCAAGATACAACTATTTCAGTCAGATCCAGAGGTATAAAGCACAAATACACCCTTTTAAATTTTTGCAGAGTTAATACTTCGGTTCTATTTTGGTTTTCTATTTTTTATTTTTATGTTGCTAGTCTTTGCAATCTGCATATACTCTTTTCCACGTGCTCTGTGTGATCTTAGAAAACCATAAACAAATCAAAAATGGTTTTCATGTCTACGTATTCTCTTTGTCGTGCTCTGTGTGTGATCTCAGTAAATAAAAAATAGAGGGGAAACTTTCATTTTCTAGGCAAGCTAACTGAGATCTAACCCTTGTTGTCATCGAGAAGAAATTTGTTTTTCTTGTGTGAAAAGATTTTGTTATGAGCACGTTCTCCAAGGACATCTTCCACAACAACAACGACACCCCCAATCCTTCCTTCTCATATTGTGTCGACTTTGTAAATCCTTCAATCCTATCTCAAGTTGTTCTTAAGGGGGGATGTTAGGATATTTAGACACTTAGGAGTTAGTTAAGATCACCTTGGTCTATTGTGTCATTAGGTAAAAGTGTGTTTCTTTACTATGCATTTGTAGTTAGGAAATCCGACGATCACGATATGTTCTTGGCATAGAGTGATCCAACAATTCATATTCTCCTCAATCTTAACGACTACATTGATATGTAGCTTAACACCTGATTGGTCCATGATCTATATTTAAAGAGCATGGAGGGTCATTTGTCGATGATCGATTGTGAGAAACTCTCTTGTAAGTCTCTTTGTAATATTTTTCTTTTGCATTAATAAATTGCTCCAAGTGGCCACGTTGGTTGGGGTTGTGAATGTTTCTTTGTAGGGGTTTTACCACATGAAAACATCAGTGTGTTGATCTTTGATCTGGTTGTGTGAGTGGTTAGTGAAGGTATTCATCCTCTATTGGAATACTTGTGCTGTCGAACAAGATATTCCCAATTTCAAGGAAATTGGTTAGATCCTGAGACTATAAATAAAGGACCATATGGGTCGATGATATATGAGTGATCTTTGTATCTATCATGCATTGTGATGTTATTATCATAATGCACTGCGCTTAAGTGTTGAAACTGTGTCTTTAGAAACCATTGATCTTCTTGGAGTATTATTCCTTCATTTATCTCTACAGATTCTGTTTTGTTCTACTTAGGGTTACCTCAATCCCCAACACTAACACTAATTATACTTGTTTAAAATTAATCAACAACATTTTCAACTCTATTAATTAGTTAAGAAATATATAATCAAGAAAGAAAATTCATAATCCTACTCTTAATTTAATCAAGAAGCAATAAGTAAACTAAATAAGTAAACTAAATTTAACAGAAAAACAATAAAGAAAGAAGAAAAAAGTAAACTAAATTTAACGGAAAAACAATAAAGAAATTGATCATCCAAAACAAAAAGGAAATATTCACAAAAGAATAACTAAATTAATAGTTTGTCGAAAAATAATTTAATAAATATAAATTTTTTTTTCAAGATTCACTCATGAGTATTCAATTCTTAGGTTCCCATACAACTATTACAAACTCACAACCTCGATAGTCCTTTAACTACTTCTCGAAAGGCTTCCAGTTTTGAGAAACTCGAGTTACTCTTTTACTAGTCTTTCTACAACCCTAACTATTGGAAATCTACTTCTTAAGGGGAATGTGTAATTAAAGCTAAACAACCACTCAAAATACTCATTAAGAAACAAGAAAAATAATGAAATGTTACCATTTTTCCCGGCATTTGTAAGCATATAAATAGATAGTAACCATAAATCACAATTAGAAGAGAAAGTGATATATGCATAAAATAAATATAATAGACTTATCTATTCCCAATGCTTTGTATAAGTCCCTTCCTAGTTCCAATACTTTGTATAAGTCCCTTCCTTGTGCAAACCAAACTTTTTCACTCTAAGCACGAAACAATAATGGATTGTTTGAGAAAACACACTCAAGGGTGCTTTTCCTCCTAGCCAATGTACTCTTAGAGTTATTGACAATACCACCCTAGGGAAATCCTAGGGTTTTAACAAAGCACTCACATGGCTTTAAGTATAACCCAGCTCAACTACAATGTCCTAAAATCATTCACCAACTCTTCAAAATGAGTTAACCCTTCTTTTAAATATATCTAAGATCATATTTAAGTATAACCCAGCTCAACTACAATGTCCTAAAATCATTCACCAACTCTTCAAAATGAGTTAACCCCTCTTTTAAATATATCTAAGATCATATTAGGTGTAGCTCATTTTTAAGCTATGTCCCATCGTAAAATTCCCCAAAGTTTACATCACTAACCCCAAGGACTAAAACCCTAAACTCACTTTGCACAATTAAATCACTTTAATTAAATACATTACTATTTTTAAATATTCATTTGGATACCGTTTGGTCACCTAAGTTAAAATATATTATATCCTATACTAGTTGAGCAAGAGGTCCTTATACAAGAGTGTGTAGTTATTTAATGACTTAAGTAGTTCATCGTTTAAGTTGCTCCTAAAATCTGACTAGTGTGAATAATAATCTCATATACAATAACTTACAGTAACCCATTAATAACAAAAATAATTATATTGCTTAACACCACTCCGAGATTGTTCATGACACTCTGTCTTGGTCATTTCAAGGCTGGGAACTATGTCATAAATACATCTTAAATCATTACTCACACTTAACTAAATGCTAAGATATTTGAATGAACCTTTATGGAAAAACATTATATCGCCATAAGCATTAATGAGTATTTAATAAACACTACATTTATCATCCTAATCCTTTCATAAAAAACATATTTAATAATGTATTATCATAATTCTTTGATAAAAAACATATTTAATAATGTGACGTAATAGTTCTATCTCTATAATAACCCCATTGACTAATGAGGAAATAATCACTAACATAATCATTTTACGTATCATTATTAAATTAATCATATCCAAGATAACCATTAATATAACATAATCATTTTACGTATCATTATTAAATTAATCATATCCAAGATAACCATTAATATTAATAGATTAAGTTTTCATACTAAACATCAACCTATCAATTAATATAAAAAACTCCAAATTCTAAATAATCATATATATTAACATCAAAATTATCATCAAATCACTATCTTAATAGCTACCAGATACAAAATATCCTTAACACATGATGTAAACACAACCGTAAATACCAAGGTCCATGATGGGGTGATACACTAACTACAAATACCATAGTATGTCCACTCATTTATTTTTTTCTTTCCTTTTGACTATCATCCTAGTGGTTACACAAAACACTACTCTGGGGTGACTTATTTGACCAAGATTCTATTCTAGTTGACCAGGTATTGTTGATTTTGTCTTAAATTCTAATATTATTCTCTACAATTAGCTAGAAGGAATAAATTATATATATGAAGAGTTTGATAAGCTTATTTAAGAAAGACAATGCTTATAAAATGTTAAAACATAAATTATCAATGGCACAAATATACAATATAAACAATGTTTTTTCTGTAAATTTTTAATTAAGAAAACCAACAAACTCATAGTTGAACCTTTTTCTTATTGTATTAGTAAACACAATTTAAAATATAATATATAGGCATTATGCTACATCATTCAATCTTAATCCAACAAATGGTATTAGATCAATGTAATGGCGATAAAACAATGTGGTTATACCACCCAAAACCCATAATAACATCTAGAAAAATCTTCACAAAAATATGCCAAGGTGCGCAATCTATACTTGTAAAGAATACAACACATCTAACAATTTCACTTGTTGAATACTTTGCAATGAGGCCCGCATAGTCACAAAATCATCTACTTGGCATACCAAACTCATATATTTCCTACTCTAAGAAAACTTCTTAGCACTACAAAATTTGTCAATGTATAAACTTTCTCCAACAATACCTTCTTGTCTTCAACCATGTATCTAATAAAATGGTACCGTGCTACAATATGCTTTATCTTAGAATGGTTAGGAGGGTTCTTTGCCAGAAATATTTTAGTTTGACTATTGCAACATATCCTTACATCTCTCTATAGGAACCCAGCATACAAATGTAGTATTTGTAACCATATCGCTTCCTTACTCACATGAGTGGCTTCCATGTATGCATTTCTTGTAGTTGAGAGTGAAATTGCAACCTCCCTCTTGCTCATGCAAGTGACAACTTCACCAAATAGGTTAAACACATAATCACTTGTAGATATTAATAGAACAATATCTCAATGCTAATCTACATCAAAGAATCTTCATTTGGTCCAACATCCAATAGTCTATTAGGTCCAATACACTATTTGGTCCAACATTCATTGGTAGAATCTTGCATAGTATAATGTGCAACACAAATATCTAAAAACCCTCTCTACAATAGTTCAATGTTCCTTCTTTTGTTTGACATATTTATGATCTAAACTCCCACTGCATGGACAATTTCCAGTCTAGTATAGATCATGGTATACATCAAAATTCCAAGAAACCTTGTATAACGACCATGAGACATATCCTCTTACTCTTGTTTTATTTCCATATACTATTACATAGATAATTTTATGCCTACAAGAATAGTATTCTTGATTGGTTTACATTCTTGCATCATAAGCCTCTATAATATTGTCTCAACATATTTCCTCTGATTCAACCATAGTCTCATGTTTAAATGGCCCCTCTTAATTTCCATGCCCAAAATAAAGTTCACAACACTATTATTCTTCATATCAAATTGAGATGAAAATTGAGACTTAAAACCATTGATGATTCCTTGTTATTTCTAGTTAATAACATATCACCAACATACAACACCACAATAACAAAGTGATCACCAACTTGTTTAGTGTACACACAATGATCAACTTTTCTTCGTGAAAAACCAATTCCCAAAACATAAGTATCAAATTTATGGTACCACATCCTTGGTGTTTTATTCAAAGTATAAAGGGATTTCTTCAACTTGCACACCAAGTCCTCCTTTCCTTTCATTGTAAAACCTTCTTGTTCTGACATATATATTTATTATTCCAAATCCATATGTAGGAATTTTGTTTTCATATCTATCTACTCTACTACAAAGTCAAATGAAGTAGTGATGGAAAAAATAAATCTAATAGAAGTTAGCTTAACAATAGGGAAGCAAACCCCACCAAATTAATTCCCTCTACCTAATAATGTTCTTTTTGCTACTAGGTGAGCTTTGTACTTATATAATTCACTTTTTCCATTGAACTTCTTCTGGAATACCCATTCACTACCATTTCTTCAACCATGGTATTCTACTATATAATTTGCATCAACTACCTCCCTAACTATTTCAGGATCATCAATTGTGGAAAATAAAACAAAAGAAAAATGAAAAGCAAGCCGGACATCCCTTTGTATGTGCCTTATTTCTTCATTTGATCTCCTTAGGACTAAAATGTAAGTATCCTTCGCATCTGGTTCATCATCTTCTGTTGAGTCCGATTCTTCATCTTTCAACTCAAGTTTCATCCTTTCTAGGTATTCTTCTCTTGGTTGTTCTCACTATTTGAGAACACTTTTAATCTCTCTAAATATTACATCTTGAATATAAATAGTCTTCCTTGTTTCTAGGTTTTAGAGATTATATCCTTTTACACCATGTTTATCGCAATAAAGACATTTTTTTCCCTTTGTTTTCTAGCTTAATCATTTTCTCCTTTAAAACATGGACATAATTGCATCACAACCAAAAATTGTAACATGTTCAATAGATGTTTCTTACTAGTCCATGCCTCATGAAGAGTTTTATCTACTGTCATTGATGTGGATCATCTATTTTTTTAGGTAACATGTAGTATCCACTTCCTCTACCTATAATTCATGTGTTATTCCTACACCACTAAGCATAATCCTTGCATTTTCCATCAATGTGATATTCATTATTTCTACAACTCCATTTGTTGGGGAGTGCATGGAATATTTTTTTTCCTTGATATTCCACACTACCTAAATAAATCCTCAAGTTCATTTCCATAAAATAATCCACCATCATCTACCCTCAACACCTTTATATTTTTTCTATCTAATTTTCCACAATATACAAGTAAACTCTTTGAATTTACCAAAAACCTTGGATTTATTGTAGAGGAAACATATGCATGTATTCCTCTTGAAATTATCTATAAATGAGACATAGTTTGTAGATTTACCTAGTGATAGAACATGCTCATGTCGAAATACATTTATCACCTATAGAATCCCTTATGCTCTTTAGCACCCATAGGGAATTTCACCTAATTTTTTTTATCATAAACACAATGCTCACATAAATCATAATCTAAGGAGCAATAATAAATTCATTTAACCATACCTTTATTGTGAAAAATTTGAAGGCCCTTCTCTCTACTATACCCTATTATTTGATGTGAAAAGAAATTCTTCTCTACAAGGATAGTAGGGGTCCTATTCGTGTCTTTTCTCACCTCAAGAAAAAAAATTGTTACACCCATTAGCCATGGTGCTTCCTAACATCTTGTATAGTGTTCCAATATGAACTCCCTTTGCCAATTCCATTGCTCATCAAACCATATTGTAGGTATCCTTGTTGATTATTGTGTATACACCCGTTTCACTCATATTACTCACAGATATGAGGTTGTTAGGAAACCTTGGAATAAGGAGAACTCTAAGGTGGGTTCCATCTTTAAGTAGAAACCTAAATTTTTCACAACTTATGATTTTGGATGTTAATTCATATCCTATGAAGGAAACACATGTATTTTACTTTTCATATTCACAAAAACATTCCCTATGAGGAGTCATATGAAAAGAAGCACCAGAGTTGATCAACCACACACCATGCACTAAATTTGTACTTTTAGATGCTAAGTATACATACCCTTCTTATTCCATGAAGTTCTCCATTTCCATGGAAGGGAAATCATTCAATACCTTCCTGGGACCAATATTCACATATCAATAATATTTCTTCAAATGCCTAGATTTACTTCACTTCGAACGTTTCCTCTTAAATTTCCTAGGAGATTTCAGTGTCCCTCTATACTTCAATCTACCCCAAGAATTATTTGTATTTATATCCTATAAATGACCTTTCATAAACAAGGCATCCTTGGTTATACCGTCCATGGATTTTCACCTCATTTCTTCTAAAAACAAGGATGCAACTACATCCTCAAACTTTAATGTATATTGAATAGTACTACCCATGGATACAACTACTTTATCTCATGAATTTGGGAAATAATGTAAAAGAGTAATACACTTATCTTCTTCAATCATATTAATATCAATAGATACTAACTTACTTACCACACTATTAAAATAATTAAGATGCTCCATCATAGAGTCACCACGATTCATCCTAAGAATGTATAACTTCTTTTGAAGAAGTGGTTTGTTTACTAGGGACTTTGACTAATACAAAGCCCCTAACTTCTCTCATACATTTTTAGTGTTGGATTTTCTTGAGACATTAAATTGAAAGTTAATAATGATATAGTACTCTTCACCTTTCTATCCATATTTTGAACCTAATCTTGTTTTTCCATACCCATGGGTTTGTTTCTAGATGCAATAACCCACTAATCCTTTTCCACAAAAAGATATTTCATCTTAAGCTTCCATAACTCAAAGTTTTAGATATTAAAATTTTCTATGTCAATCCTTGAAGTGTTCACCATTTTCCTTTATCAAAGATTCACCTGCACAAAGCTCCCACTCAACAATAAGCTTATTGTCAACTCAAGATACCCTTTCTCTTCAAATAATGAGGTAAATCATAGCAATAAATCCTTGCCTGTAAATCCAATAAAATTGATTTAACACCAAAATGAAGAGTTTAATAAACTCATTCAAGAAATACAATGCTAACATAATCTAGCATGCAAATAAATAATGACATGTATATGTGGTATACTCAAATATTTACCTCAGAAAATCTTAACTAGGAAAACCATCAAACTCAAAGCTGCATGTCTTTCTCATTTTATCAATAAAGAAGTTACAATACAACATATAAAAATTATAAAACATAATTCATCCCTAATCTACGAAGAGGTATTAGATTACAATGGTATAAAAAACATGGGATGAAACCAAGCAAAATCCATAAATATGCCTATAATGATCTCCAAAAAACAAGAAGGAAAATTATGTCAAGTGGGTAATTTATACCTACAAAGAATACAACACATCCATCAATATATTAAAATTATGTATGGTGAATCAACATGGAACATATATACACATGAAATCCATAATACTAGCCAATATGTTATAAATTAACTAAGTCTAATAATGATGATCTCTACAAAATCGATCATATCGATATCTAACAAACAACATCAAGGATTAGCCAAAATTATTTACATTTTAAATTAATTAATATTCCAATTTAAATACTAGATAATATGAAGCTAACGATTATCAAACCTATGGTCTCAATAGAGGAGAGAGAGTCACATTTTGAAGGTTATTAGAGTGAGGATGTCATCCAAATCACTAAGAAGCCCTTTACAATATATATATACATCTTCACCTAGAACTACTAAAAGGATTACAAGGACCTACATCAAATCACAAAGCATGGTCCAACCCTACCATTTTAGCATGCCATGAAGATGGACTTAGAGAACCAAATTCCACACACTAAATCTATATTCATTACTAAATCACACACGTATTTATACAATAAGTTTTCCCTAAAAAACATAACAAACTCATGAGGGAATCTCTCAACCACGCACACATAAATATGATCTGATAGTTGGAGAAGATCTTCCACAACCAACCAGATCTAACAAACCCAAACCGATCTCTAAAATAAGCATGTAAGCATTAATTCTAACACCCTCCCTTAATGCTTACAATACAAATAACAATACTGAAATCACATAAAAATATTTTTGAACTTCGATCTCTATCTGGTCTTGTCTTCATCAAAATTTCTACCCACTTTGAAATCTCATAGACTACACTCTTTCTCAAACATCAACTTCAAGATACCACTTGATCCATTTAATATACAATTGCTTGTGACCAACAATGGAGCATTTGTAGGACCAACGATTCTCGACTACCTTGAAAAATAGTCTTGATACTGAATCACTCTATGAACATACTTCTATCTATGAAAATACAATGAACTATATATTTCAACAGTTATATAGGAAAGTAGTCTAGATACTGAAAGTATCCACCAGTCAATCATACAACTTGACCTTCTTCACATACACAAACACACAAAGATAACATGTAACCATTGTTCTTGGAGCACCAAAGGACAACAAGAAACATCAAATTGTAACAGACTGTAGACATAATTAAATGAATGGTATTCTTGTAGCACCTAAGTACTTCAAGAATCATCCACTAAAACTATGTTACTCTGTTCTATGAGCGATCTTCTTCATAATATAATTTTACAAACAAAAAAATAACACTAATATATTTAACACAAATTCAAACATTGTTGCTCCCTTCCTTTGAAATTTCTCTGCAACCATAGTTTTCTCTCACCAGCTAGGAAGACTGCCTTAGTACTTTTTCTCTTACCACATCCAGAGTGACAACCATTTCTCTTTGTTTCCAAAGCATGACGAGCATGAACACTAGCTTGAATTTTCATTGGCTTCCTGATAACAAACCCATTTTTGACCAATTTCCAAATGTTTTTCCTAGAAATCTCGCTGACCTCATTCAATCGCTGGAACTCTGCACTCGCCTGCATTCCCACAACCTACTTAAACCCTCTTCCTTTAATTTTCCATATGTATCATCTTACATCTTCCTTGTAACCTATACACTACTTCTCTATAACTTTCTTGTTTCTCGCCTTCAATTTCCATTCAAAATACAAATAATTTTTTCCTTTGACATATAACAAATTAACAATTGTTCCTAGCTCTTTCTCAAAGAAAAGGTTCACTCCTGAAACTCCCTCTTTATTTCTCGCAGATGTAAGGGCCCTTCCTTTAATTTTCCATGCCCATATCCCCATAGAGGCAGTTGGGTGGTCAACAAAAGGTGTTTAGATTGACCTACTACTTCTGCGTATAGAAAAATATGATGAGAATCGTTGCCAACAACTTCTCTTCTGTGCAGACCTTCTAGAATCCAATTTCCATGAGACTGATGACTTCCCTTCCACATATCTTCTCAACAATGGCACAAACAAATTGTTGCAATCTATTCTTAAGATCTTCACACAAAAAAATGGACACACAGAAAACTAAAAAAAATTAAACACTCCTACGCTAAGCTAATCCTACAGAGTATTACATCTCTCACATTTTCCTGGCCCTCTCGTAAGGGAGTTAAGCCATAACTGACTCTGATACCAACTTAGAGAACCAAATTGCACACACTACATCTATCTTCATTATTCAATCACACACATATTTATACAATACGTTTTCCCTCAACAACATAACAAACTCATGAGTGAATATCTCAACCACACACACATTAATAAGATCTGATAGTTGGAGAAGATCTTCCACAATCAACAAGATCTAACAAACCCAAACCAGTCTCTAAAATAAACATATAAGTATTAATTCTAACCAGTAAATGTTTAGAATAATATATGAACTTGCCAAATCTTAATAAAATAAAAGTTTGAAACCTTTCCAATTCTATTTATAAAAGTACCAATACACATTTAAGGACAACCATGGTACACTTTAAAGGATAAATTTTGAGGGTATCATCGGGTCAGATTTCCATTTAGGATCAACCATAGATCACCTTTGTCTTTTCCTTATCTTCCATTATATTATAATTTAGTTTGGTATTACTAATGCTCTAAGGTTTTTTAGTCACAATATTCTCAATATTTCTAAACATTTGGAAATAACCCGTTTACTAAACCTTTTTATTCATACATTAAAAATAATATTTTTAACATTTTTAAATATTTGGATTTTTTTTCTACAAAGCATACATAGTATACTATGTGACCCTCAATATTCTAAAATCATTTTTGATACTTTGGACTCTTCGTCAAGCCCAAAAAATTGTTTTCCAATTTGAATTTTTACTTAAGCACGTGGATTAGCTACACATCATGCCATAGTAATTTTGGATTATGGGCCTCCTTCAACGCCAAAACATGCAAGTTGTTTTCTCCAATTACGAAACTTTTTAAGGACATCATCTATAATGAGAATCTAATGTTCAAACCATAAAAAAACACAATTATCAAGATACTTTCCTCAAAAACGTTTCTAGCATATTTTTATCTCAATACATCAATATGTGTTATTATACTTGCTCATAGGCACGGTATATAGTTTTGAGTTAACTTGACTTTCTATTAGTTTATGATTGACCATAAAATATACACCCTTTTATCTAAAATTTTAAAAAATAATGATTTATTTTAAATTTTAAATCTCATTTATCTATATCTTATTGGTCAAAAACTTTGAAGTCTTATTGCTGCCTTCACTTCCCCAATATCATTGTAATAAATATTTTTTATTTTTTAATATATATATTATCAAAAGTGAAATCCATCTTGTAAAATTCATATAACAGATATAACACATACCAATACCGTACTTGTTATATCAACCCATATGTGTTGGATCAATATTTCTTTAACACCTACATTCTAAACTAATTTCGTAAAAAATAAACTTCAATAATATTAACACGTGGCCACTCATATCCTTTTGAAATTTGAGTTGTGAACAATGCCCTATATAGGTAACAAGTGAAATGGAGAATAAATATGCATAATCTCTAGAATTTCATTTTTTAAATAATTTAATAATATTAAAACGTGGCCACTAATATCCTTTTTGAAATTTGAGTTGTGAAGAATAAATATGCATAATCTTTATAATTTTAATTTTCAAATAATTTATTATGGTGGTATGTTACCATGTCAACTATTGTAAAGAGTTGATTGTCTAACCTAATACCTCTCCTAGTTTGCCTTGAAATAGATTTTCTATTTAATCCATTCTCATTTTAATTGCAATTTAACTTTGATTTTATATGATTTTTACATATTTGGATATTATCATGAAAATTTAAATGTTTATTTGATATGGTGTGTATATGTTTATACCCAAATGTTTTTAATTTTTTTATAATAAATTGTTTGTATTTTATTTTATTTTATAAAATTAAATTAAATATTTTTAAAATATAATTATTAATATTTTGTAACAATTATAAAATTTATTAGAATTTAATATTAAGTGAAAATAACAAATTTATAAAAAAATTATCGATGATGATGATTATCAATCAAAACTTTAGAAGGTAAGAGATTATTTAGATTTTTTTAAATTGTTTTTTTTAGAAAAAAGTTTCCAAGATTACTATAGTTTTGATGACTTGGGAGGTTAGGAAGGTTTATATTGTGATAAATATTTTTAAATTGAAATATAATTTGGAATAGGCGGGGCAATCTAAGAGGATTCTGAGCTTTTTTCATCTTCAACCCTCTTAGTGTTACAAATATGACAGATTCTTTTATCTCACAATATTTTGGGAATTGTCCAAAACCCACTTTCATTATGTAACTAGAAAAAGTTTGTTTTTATTTTAGTAATGCTGATTTTCTTTTTTACACTTTTCAAAACTAAAATATATATTATAATATAAAATTATTAATATTTTTTTAAAATTATAACACATATTCTCTAAATTTATATTCCATAAAACTATAAAGTTTATAACAAAACAATATATTATAAAATAAAATACAGTTGACAGAAATATATAAAGTATATGTTTTCTATACATACTTTTAAAATAAATAGTTATGTAAAAACTATAGAAAAAAATATTGATTTGTTATTTATCATGCTATTAATGTGACAGAGAAATATATGAAGTATATGTTTTCTATACATACTTTTTAAATAAATAATTACATAAAAACTATAAAAAAAATATTGATTTGTTATTTATCATATCATTAATGTGTATAGTTATTTTTTTTTTAAATAATATATTTTAATAAAATAAATAAAACAATATATTATAAAATAAAATACAGGTGAACACATATATGAAGTATATGTTTTCTATACAAATATTTAAAATAAATAATTATATAAAAACTAATAAAATGATTGATTTGTTGTTGAGGATGATGATTAACGTCCACTAAGACTAAATTGGTCTATTAGACCTTAAGAGGTAAGTGATTACTTGTGATTTTTTAGAATTTTGTTTCTGTGCTCGAAAAGCATTAAGAGAAGCTTTCCAAGATCACCATACTTTTGTTGAGTTAAGAGGTTAGGAAGGTTGGTAGTGTGATCAATATTTTGAAAATGAGATCTAATATGGGTATAGGCTAGTCAATCTAAGAGAAAGTGTTTTTCAACTTCAACCTTCTTAGTGTCACAAAGGTGACACACTCTTTCATCCCATGGCGTTTTAGGAATTGACCAACGCCTAGTTTCACTATGGAGCTCGTGAGAATTTGTTCTTATCTTAGCAATGCTTATTTTTTTCTTTACACTTGGC
>ML788693.1:54747-105701 GCA_009831015.1 Picea engelmannii | reverse complement strand
ACACTCTTTCATCCCATGGCGTTTTAGGAATTGACCAACGCCCAGTTTCACTATGGAGCTCATGAGAATTTGTTCTTATCTTAGCAATGCTTATTTTTTTCTTTACACTTGGCAAAATAGATAGATAATTTTGATCTTCTAGAATAGGGTTGATTACATATTTATAATACCTTAATTTTATTTTTTTCCTCTAACTCTTTATCACACCACATTTTCTCCTTAAATTTTGATTTGACGTTTTTTTTAATAGCATATTTATTCTGCAAAATGGTTTCTTCCATGATTCCCCAATAGTTTAGACAAGACCAGGCGTCTTTATGCCATCCTCGCTTGAGGCGATGGTGGTTATGACTTGATTTTGAAGAAATTTAAGGTAGCCTCTTGTCTTCCGTGTTGTTTAACTTGTTCTTATACATTGGGTATATACTCATATCCATTCTCTCAATGGGGGAGAGGCTTGTTTCTAAGAGGAGGATGGGATAGGGCATATTTCCTTTAATTTTGAGATTATAGGTTATAAAATTGTTTTGTTTTTTCTCTATCTTTCTCCAGGATTCACGAGAGATACTACAACCGCAAAATTCACATCCATAAAGAATAGAAGGTGTAACAAGAGTCTCAAATATGAGTTTCTTCTTATCCCAACTCCAAATATCAGTTTATTTACAATTGTTTTCAAGCCCATAATAATCTTTCCATCCCCCAATAATCCTTTTGTCAATGCTATAATTCCAATTGAGCTCGTGGTGAATATCAATTCCAATATATTTGTATGATGTCACTTCCTCCAAGTTGTTGTTATCATATACAAAGGTATCATAAGGGATCTTATTGGGTTTAATAATCATGAACTTAGTCTTATCAGTATTAACAGTCATACCCATATTGGAGAAAAAATACTTGAGGATTCTTAGTTGGTTTTCAAAATCACGGGGAATCCTTGCCATAAGAACGATATCATTGACATAAATAAGAATATTGATGATTATACCAGTAAGAGTAGAGCCAACAGAACCTGCTTTTTCCAAGCATTCTTCTAACTTGTCAATGTATATGCCAAAAAGAGTAGGGGCCAAGGGACAACCTTGTTTGACTCTAATATTGCAGTTAATCTATTTTGACCAGACCTCAGTGTTTTTAAACTTAGAAATAATGTTCTCATACATCCTTATTGCAACAACCCTCAACTTGAGAGGCACTTTTATCTCTTCCAACCTATTCCAAAGTTTTTTCCTAGGAACCATGTCAAAAGATTTTCTAAAGTAAAAAAAACAACAAAAAAGATTGGTTTTAGTATTGCGGAACTCCTTTGCAATGATCCTAAAGGTAACAAGATGGTCCACAGTTGAATGATATCTCCTAAACCCGACCTGGCCTTTATCTCTTTTACCATGAATTTCTAGCCAAAGGATAATCTTCTTTTCCAAAATAATTCCATAAATCTTGGCTAAAATCGGGTTAATCATAATGGTCCTATAATTAGTGGGAATGTTTCTATCCCCATTTTTAAAAATAGGAACAATGAGGCTTTGTGTCCAGGGTTTAGGGAAGCCCTGCTTGACTGCTAAATTGAAGAGCTTGTGTATGTGAGGGATAATTATTGGCCCTCCGATTTTAAAATTTTCATCTTCGTAGCATTCAATGTCCTTAGCTTTCCCATTTGCGAGCCACTTAACCCCAAACTCTATGTCATCTAAAGAAAAAAATTCTTTCTTTGTAGGGACAATAGGAATGGTGTCCATGGAATTAAGGAACTCATAAAGACTTTTAAGGTAGGAGGTTTAATTTACTATTTAAATACTTTAAGAAAATGTCAACTTTACTTTTTTCAAAGTGCAAATTCCTTTGATTATCATGATTCTCTTAAATGGTGCTCCTATGCATGGAAAATTTTAAAGTTAGGGTTAAAGGTTTATGATTAGAGTCAATCTCATGGTCATTTAAAAGGTCAAAAGTTTCTATTTGGTTGGAAAAGGATAGTTATCACTCAATATAACATAATTTCTACAAAGGAATGACACCAACAATCTTCGTGATTCCCTATTGGATATAGGAAACCCACACATCGCTTTGGGAAGTGCCTTCACCAATATATTTTAAATGTAATCTGCGCAGGTTATCTTGATTAGATGAAAGTAATAGAAAATAGAAAATATATTCAATATAAAAACATGAATGTAATGACAATCTATCACATTCTTACCCTTGCCAATAGGTTTATGGTTTCCTGTTTTCTTTAGAACCTCTTCCTTTTTATTGTAGCCACTAAGTAAATATTTTTATGCAACACACTTTTGTAACAAATTCCCACCTTTTCTCATAGACTTATGAATTCTTGTTTTTTAACCTCTTCCTTTCCATTGTAGATGTTAAATAAAGTAATAGTTGCAACAAATATTTGTACCTTGAAGTGCATTTTGTTAAATATTTTAAGTTTGAGAAATAGTCCATGGCCTTAATCAACATGATCATTTGAGGAAAATTGTTAATGAAAAAAGAAAATAGATTACATGAACCTCTCTCAACAATTACTTATTACTGAATGATTCTTCATACTTTTTAAATAAAGATCATGGACCAATTGAGTATTAAGACATAGATCAAGTGCCTTTAATATTGAGGATAATATGAACCATTAGATCATTTGATGTTTGGAATACATTGTGACTATTGGATTAGATAATTAAAAAATAACATTAAATAAACACACTTTACTGACACATGCATTAGACCAAGTTGAAATTAACTAACCCCTAAGCGTCTAAATATTCTAACATCTCCTCTTAAGAACAATTTTGGTAGGATGGTAGAATTTACAAACATGACACAATAGGAGAAGGAAGGAGGCATGAAATCCTATTCTCCCTTAATGACAACTTCCTTGATTCCTAGCATAGCTCGAAGCCTTGAAAACTTGGATTTTATAAGGATCTTTGTGAAAATTTCTACAACTTGATCATTTGTTCAATAATATAGATCTTTGACGATGTGATCCTAAAGAAGATTCCTAATGAAATGCATGTGTAGTTAAATGTGTTTGTTGTGCTAATGTTGAACCAAATATTTAGTGAGATGAATGACCCTTTGATTGTCACATTAGAGTGTGATCAAATACTGTTGCTAAAATCCAAGCTTTGTAAGGATATACTGAAGACACACAGATTTTTGAAATGCATGAACTATTCCTCAATACTCTACTTATATTGAATAAAGAGGAAGGACACTTTGATTCTTATAATCTCCAGTGACAAGTCTAGAACCAAGACTAAAAGCATAACTTACCAACCAAATCAAAATTATTGAAACCAACCAACACAGGAGTCCCCACTAGACTATATTGTATCCTAAACTTAACTATACCTCAAATATACTGAAGTATATTCTTTGTTACTTTACAATTTCACTCATGGGGTGTTTACAGGTACTAGGAAACAATACCAATAGAAAATTAAATATCAATATGGGTGTGAGTCAAATACACGAGAATACAAACTAATTAATGTTACAAAGTAGTATCCACTTTGGGTGTGGCATAAGTAGTAGCAAGTATGACTCTAGACTGGAAAGAATATGAGATTGATTTAAAATATTCCATGTGAAAGAGGTGAATAATGTCACATTTATAGTTAGGATAGGAAAGGGAAATGTCTTACTTGGTTTGTAAGAATTGGAGGCCAAGAAAATAATGAAAATGTCTTAAGTCAATCATGACAAATTTCTTCTCAAGATTCGATTTCATATATATTAAAATATTGGGGTCACTATGAGTGAGTATAAGGTCATCAACATAGAGAGAAAGCATCATGAGATGGTCACCCATTTTATTGGTATAGATGTTGGGGCCATATTTAAGAAGAAATATATCTATTTTAGCATACCAATCCCAAGGGGCTTGCTTAAGTCCATATATAGATTTAATAAGGTGGAAAACAAGACTAGATTCATTCTTAATATATGAATGGTGTTTTTACATATAAATTTATTCTTACAAATCCCCATGCAAGAAGGAATACTTATGGGCCACCCATTTGTATGATTCTACAAGGGATATAAAAATAAATATAGAGTTCATTTTGGTTATAGGGACAAAGGTTTCAGTATATCCAATTCCTTATACTTTGGAAAATCCTTTGGAAAATAACCAATTCTTATGTATATCAACACTTCCATCTACTAAATACTTAGTCCTACACACCCATTTACATATGACAAGTTTTATTCCTTTTGAAAGAGGGAAAAGATCCCAAGTATCATTTACCATTAAGGAACATTATACTTCATTCATTGTTGCATTCCATTCTAGATAGCCAAGAGATTCTAGAAATGTTTTTGGGTAATGAACCTTTGAAATTTGAGTCAAAAGAGAGGACTGTCTCTAGAAATCTGAATGTGTATGACACTATTCTAAAGGATCACTATCAATATCAACAACCACTTCTCATGTTGTATAAACCCATCTAGGAAGTTCTGGTGTTGGTGTAGGTTCTTGTTCAATGGACTCAACTAGATGATGATGAGAAAGTGGAGATATAATTTGATCCTCATTGTCATCATCTATAGAATAAGAAACTAGAATAGAGGCATGAGAAAAAAATTGGGAGTAGAAGATGACACAATCACTAAATATGGCTCATAGATTGAAGATGGCACATGCATTGAATTAGTCATGAATGCTAAGATATATTCATCAAACTTGGAATATCTCATAATAATAATTTATATTGAATTAGGTTGAGGAAATATATAACCTTTTACATTTTCAAAGGATCCAAAAAAAAAATGCACTTTTCACTCTTCGGTTGTAATGATTTCCTATTCTCATCAGGAATGTGAACCCATACTTCAATACCAAACACATGAAAGTGTCTTACATATGGTTTGATGTTACTTCATGCTTGTTTTGGTTTTATATATTTTAAAGCATTTGTGGAAAGTGATTAACTATATCATTGACACAATTAATGGCTTCCACCCAAAAATCAAGACTTGATCCCTTAGATTGGACCATACAATTTTCCATTTATTTTAATGTGCAATTGTTTCTCTTAGGAACACCATTTTTTTGTGGTCTGTATGGAATAGTTTATTGCATTTGAATTCCCTATGTAGTGCATTTAGTTGTAAAGTTTTTGTTAACATATTCACCATCATTATTTGTTCTTAAATTTTGAAGTTGATTTCTGGATTGTTTTTCTACAAGAGCCTTGTAGGCCAAAAACATGTCAATAGATTCACTCTTAATTTTTAAGAAATAAACCCAAGTGCATTTGGAGAATTTATTGATGAAAGTTAAAAATTATGTGAATCCAAAGAAAAAAAATTAGAAGGAAGCATACCACACAAATCACTATGAACAAACTAGAAGGGGTCTGATGCATTCCAAAATACATGTTTATCAAAATTGTCTTAATGATGTTTGTTGAGAACATAGTTGGAACAAACATCATCTCTACCAAAAATGAAAGGAAGACTAGCAACCATATTTTTTTACATAGTTGAGCAATGAGAGATAATTCATATCACCAAACTACTGATGCCAAAGTTTTATCATGTCATTGCAATGAGCATTGAAAACTAAGGGAAGAGATGATGACCCAAAGTTGTCAAATTTGTTCCACCTAGTAATATCATCAAAAATTCTATATGCTAATATATTTTTGGGATCCTGTAAACCTTTGATTACAACTCGGTGAGGTGAAAATTATAGATTTTTTATTTCCCCTAAATGAGTGATTTGATACACTAAAATAAATTTGTAAGAATGACTTGGAACACCTAATACACTGTTAAAATTACCTTCATTGAGATAAACTATTCTAGACCCTACAACACTGAGAAATATATCATTACCAATAAATATTTGTTTGGTGTTACATTAACAACAAAAAAATGACTTTATCCTTATCCATATGATAATATACTCTAGGAAAAATAATCCACTCATTAGAAGAAGAAATAGATGTTACATTGAAAGGAAAACTGAAGGCATACAGTGTATGTCCATGAGTAGAAGAGATAAATGAATAAATATATAGAGAGATGTTTTTCTCTTTCATTATTGTTTCAAATTCTTCCCTATTATTAAAACATTTAGACTCCATATGATCATATTTCTCACTAATTATAATCTCCCAATCTTCTTTCCTTTTGACTTGGTTCCTTTATCACCATTAGGAGAAGGAGCTCACTGAAAAGGTTTGAGACCCTTATTTTATTTATTTGATCTTTTTGGTATTTATGTAAAACAAAATCATGTATATTGGGGCTTTGTTTGAGAACTAAATCATGGAATCGTTGGGTTCTCAAGTTTTCAATGGGGCTTTACATTGGGGCCTTGATATTGAAGAATGAAATACAAACTACATAAATTGGGTCTTTTGATGGGAACTCAATTGAGGCTTTGAATGGGACAACCATGAGGGGTATTTTTCCACCTATGTAAAATACAATTTCTTTATATTATGATATTTTTCTACCATTATGAGGTAAATTTGAGCCTTGAACAAGCATTTGGATGGGTGACTTGAATTAGGTTATAAATGGTGATTCATTATATCCCTAAATGAGGGCTTTATGGGGCATAATTTGGGCCTTGATTTAGGCCTTGAAGGGGAATGTTTTATTGTGTAATATATATATATATATATATATATATATATATATATATATATATATATATATATATATAATGACTTTGAATAAATTTCCTTTCAAGGTATGGTTCAAATGCATACTATGTGTACGAAGAGTTTGTTTGAAAAAATAAATTAGGACCTAAAATGGAGCTTTGATTAGGACCTCTATTTGGGGAATTTGTTGCTTGATTAATTATGTATAAACCATACCAAAAATATATAACAAACTCAAAATAAATGCACAACACAATTTAGATGGCTTCTATTTTTTTAAGGAAACAATTCTCCAAAGAAACCTAGGGACATGGTGGTGTATTTTCCTGACACCCATCAACTGGGTGATTGGGGTACATATTTGAACCTATTCCTATTTCAAATGGAGACTAAAAATTTAAAATTTGGAAAGTGCCAAATAACCTCCACCTATTGATTATGAATACCCAACAGTATTTAGGAATTCATAATCAGTTTCAATATTATAGTTCTTCCCCATGAAAGGACAATGAGGATGGTTTATCTTTTGAAAAACAATAGAAGAAAATACAAAATATAATAGAAATAAGGAAATTTATTGTGTCCATATTCTCATTGAATATCCCTATGTGTCATCTTCGTTGAGCATTTTACAGAATACAAAATAGAGGCCATATGCCCAAGATATTGCCAATTTTCTGCATCTTCCAAAATACCCCAACACTTAGTCATTTACCACATTCTCTCTATACTATTATCCCATACGTAGCTAATTTACAAGTTAAATATCATGTGGAGAACCCAACACTCTCATTCCTTTGCATGCAACATCCTTCTGCAACCTCCATTTTTTTCTCTGCATTCCTCATATTGTAACCCTTACTCTCATACTTAGTCATTTTCCTTACTCTCTCATTACTTTCCTTATCCATATTAACACTCCACACTCCATTTCCAAACCTAGTCATTTCCATACTTTCCATACTTAGTCCATTTCTATTTTTCATTTCCATTTCCATTTTTCATTTCCATCCATTTCCTAACTTAATCATTTTCAATTTTCCATCTCTCCACATTGTCTTGTCTTATGCACTCCTTACTTCACTCTACATACTTAGTCACTTTTACTTTTACTTCAGTCAACACTTCCACACTTAGTCATTTTTTATGACTTGTATTGTGTGGAGATTCTCCACTGCAAATATTTTCTCCATGCTCCACACATAACCTCTATTTCCGCACAACTCTACCTCACATGAACTATTTCTCTGCAAGCTATTTCAACACTTAGTTTAATTTTTTCAAGTTTTTATGAGTTTTACTATACAGATATTCCTTACTTTGTGCGGATATTATACACTTAAACCTTTTCCTCTGAACACTCCTATTTCCCCACACTTATTTTCTTTGCACACTTCTTGTTTCACACAATCCAAACACTTAATTATTTTCTCATTTCTTTTTCAAAGTGTTATTCCCCTCCCCCCTTCTTTGGCATGTTTGGACATGTAATTCGACCTATCATATTTGGACATGTGGTAGTGAAGTGGATCTATCCTTGGGTGACACTTTGATGGTATGAGTTGAACACATATGATTTGGTAATGACTTGGCATGATAACTTGACAATGAAGTGGAAACCAAAAGTTACATTGTACACAAGCTATGAAGGGTTCCATGGACCTCTCTACTTCACTCAAAAACATTATGAGGATACCATTTGTTTATAAACATGATATCAAAGACTTACCACAACACATATGGGAAAAATAGGGCAGATTTACAAATCAAGGGGTAATAATCCAGGTGAAGAATACATCAACGATTGTTGAGTGTCTATCATCTGGAGGCCATAACGTTTAATTCCTATGTCCAAATTAAGAAAATGAGAGCTCATTGGAAATATAGAGACATGAAAAAAACCTTGGAAATGGTTTCCATGTATATAAGTATATTTATCATGCCCTAAGAATTAAAATATAGTTGTGACCATTTATAGCTTGGAAATGAATTATTTTAGAAAATGGTTTATTAAAAGAAATTTATGAATTTATAAAGTGGGTCCTAGTTGGAGGCACAAATATATAAGTTCACATTTACAAAGGGGGAAATAAAACCCTAACCTTAACACTAAATAATATTCAAGAAGATGAAGAGAATATTATAAAAGAAGAAGAGAAGCATATTAAATGGGGTCAACAGTTAGGATTTTTTGTAATGGTGGATTCTTGATGGAAGCAAGTTTTTCCTTTCCAAGATTTTGTGAATTAACATGTTTAAATTTTTCCCTCATCTTTATTTTTTCTTGCTTCTTTCCATCAAGTTTTCCATGTATGTTTGGAAACATGAAGATTTAGCTCTGATTATCTCTTTCTCTAAATTCTAGTAATTTTTCATGATATTCCAGATCCAGAGGAGAAAAATCTTACTTGTAGAAATCAAATGTAGTTTATTTTAGTTTATCTAAGTGTCATTAAGATCTTGTTGAGGATGTTCCATCCCTCTTGTTTCAGATATTTTTAATTATATTATTATTAAGTTCTCTCGCAAAGAACTATTCAAGTGTCATCTTGTTTTTTATGAATCTGTGGAGTGATGTATCAATGGATTATTGAGCAGATGATGCTTTGCAAGCTCATTTGATATTAACACAAAATTCTTTTAAAATTCTTTTATTATATATCTATATTTTTTATATATTTCGTCTTGAAAATTTATAGTTGATTATGGGTTCACACACTACTACATATGGGCGGAAAAACCAATGTCGTACTATGACAATACTAATAAAATTGGTCGTACTGTTGGATTTTACTTGCATTTTTTGTATTTTTAAAAAATGATCCCTCACATTCGTTGACTATTCGGCAAAAAAGACTAGCTTCGAATATCCAACAATTGACTAGGTCAACAAGCATCAGATATATGATGATTTACCATGGCAATGATCTATGTACTGATGTTTGATGAAGTCGATATTCTTGTCCATTAATAAACCTATATATAGTCAACAACCATCATAAGTCCAACGAAAAAGTGATATATAATTAAAAAAATTCTAAATATTAAAGATGTTCGACGCCATTGTTATACTAGTGACAATTTGCATAGATTATAAGGTCGGATATTTTTAGGTAAGAATGTAATTTTTTTTTTTTGTTTGTTAATTGCATTACAAATAGTTAAACTAATGAGGTTTATTTTTGAAGATAACCATCACTAAAAATTTTGGAAGTAAAATTTCACATAACATTCCTCCAGGAGGACAAGGCCGAAATGTGAGATCTGCATTGGCCGAGGCTTTGGGTGATCGAAAATGTTATTTCCCTAGTAAAATATGCAGGGCTATAATAGAAGGATACTTTTAATAAAAACAGATAAAAAACATTGTAGAGAGTATGAACACCTTGAAGGTAAGAAATAATATCATCCCTTGGTAAGTTATTCATTATATGTCTTTATATTGTAGATTGTTTTTGTAAACGTTTATATGTTAAATGTAGAAGAAAAATAATGTATTATTTTTTCTTTATGGATATATTCTATGTACACAACAAATTGAGAGTAAGTTAAGAAGATAAGAAGTAGACATAAGATGTATATTTTAATTAGGTTTTATGGTATGGTTTAATGGTTAAGGGGTTTAAGGTTTAGGGCTACAGGGTGTAAGGGGTTAGGGTTTAATATTTTAGCGGTTTAAGGTTTAATAATCTTAGATTAGGGCTCAATGGTTAAGGGGTTAGGGGTTAATAGGTTAGGGTTTAAGCTAGTTGGTTTAGGGGGTTTAGGTCCTAGGAAATTTAGAGGTTAATGGAGTTTTATGGAGTAGGGGTTAGAGGTTTATGGTTATGGATTAAGGGGTTAGGGGTTAATAGTTTAGGGGCTTATGATATTGTTCAATACGCGATTGAATATTGGTTGTGTTGATAAGTACTGATGCTCTGTTTGAGAAGTATTTGTAGAGTTATTAATTCTTGTTTTGATATTTTACCAACACTTTGCTTGAAAAGTTTTTGTAGAGTTTTTAATTCCTCCTTTGATATTTGTAATTGGTTCATTTTTCAAAGTTTTGAATATCAGGTCTAGTTCCTAGTGACATCATCATTTTTTTTGTTAAACATAAATCACTAATGTGAAAAAATTGAGCATAATAATATTAGGACAAGAAGATTGGCGGAAAAGGCCTCAAGCCATAATTCTCAACATTGTATTCATATTAATGATACAAATATATAATACAATAATGAAACCACCTTAATTTTTCTCACATCAACACCTCATTAGGATATAAGGTAGGAGGAGATAATATAGGAATCTAGAAACATACTTAGGATAACAACTATATCCTAGTATGTGAAATATACAAAGGCGATATACTTGGACTTAATGATTGTATATGAGAAAGAGGCTAACATTCCCCCCCTCAATCATAAGTATGAGAAATAATACCAACAAAGTAGGTGCATAAGTTCACATAACTCCATGTCTTCATGCTAAAACTCTTGAGTTGAGCCACAATGAAGAACTGCCTGAAAAACCACCAAATTTGGATGCTGAGAAATCTGGAAAACCTCACTGTGTAATCATGTGAGCCATAATGCCAACAATTTTGTTCACTGATGTGAACTCCAATATTATGAGAGAGAACAAAGAGAAGTGAATCAACTGCAAGTTTTCCACATCCCTGAAAATGCCTGACAACTCAATCAATGCCAAGCTGCAATGTTGTAGGATCCATCTATCCTCTGCTAGGTCCAATGACCATCTAAGTGAACCAAATGTCCACATCATTTCTCTCAAAATAAACATCCCTATGTATGATTCAATATAGAACCATCATTCTGCCAAATTCTGCCATCTACAGACTGCAGTTGCCTATTTTGCAAATTTCATGCCCATATGGCATATTTGTTGTTTGTTGTTGTTGAAACTTTCTATCTGACAACCATATTCAATTCCATCATCAATTCCCCCCTTTTTCAGCTGAAAGGAGAGAGCACAAATGGTTTCATGAACCATCGTCACTAAAATTTTGAACTCCCCCCCTTAAGGTGCATGAGAGCTTCATCATTGTACCCCCCCATTATAGGCTCAAGAGAGTACCATACTTCCATTTGAGTACAAAAAAAAGTGGGCATGTGGAATTAACCACATGTTATCTCATCCCGTGAGGGCCATGCTCGAAAGCTACGCCATAAGGGGACCACTTATGTGAGGTACAAAAATATTAGGTGATACAAGATTGGTCTTTAATCGAGATTGAATTCTTCGGTAATACTTATATAATCGCTTGGTTGTTGATGACAATTTCCAAGGATCAATCCACTCATAGGGAATCTTCAATCTTGTAGGTTTCTTCAGTGTTGAACATCTGTCCGAAGAATGGTTATACTTGCCACAATGTTGGTAAGGATGGATATCAAAACACCGATTCTCCTTGTGACCAACTCGATTGCAATGTTGGCACTCAACATCCTGATCTTCGACCTTTGAAGTTGATTTTTCTTGAAGAAATCCAACACTCACAAACAAAATTGGTTTGGAGTAATTTGGAATATGAAAAATGTTTTTATTTTCATATCCTAAGCCATGTCGATTTCTATTGAAGTGTAATTCTTCCCAAGGTCTATTGATCCTCTTGGAAAGATCATGTTGTACTTGATGACGTGCTTCACATTTACTTTCACTTATACTTATTGTATCACTTTGTGATTTGGCATCTTTTGTTTACGATTCATTTTCATTGGAATTTTCTTCTGAAGTTGGCTTGCTGATTTGCTCCTTCACTGACTGTTGATCATCATTATCATCATTATCATCATTATCATTATCATCATAGAGAGGATTGTTTTGAACAAAAACTAGTTCAGAATACTTCTTTGGATGTTGATTTTTAAGATTTATCAACTCATCATTCAAAAGTTGGGATTGTTCTTGAAGAAGTCTAACTTTAGCTTGTGTCACTTGCAAACAAGTTATCGCTGATTGAAGAGTTGATTTGTTCAATATTATTGTGTTGTCTTCAGTGGTGTTTATTAGAGTATTCAGAAACTCTAATAATTCATGACTTCGCTCCATAAGCGTAGTGTCAAAACTCGACACAAAACACCATGAAAACATTCAAAGAATCATTCACCATCGCACACAATATGAGGTGTACCTAAGATCCCCTTATTCAATTTCGGGTGGATCTAGGACACTTCAACACCATAAAAAAAATGATATGTTTATTATAAAATCCTTGTCGTGAGAACAAAAGTATGCCCAAATACAATGACAAGTTTTCATGGTACTTTCTCCTTCACCTCCTTTACAAAGCCAAAAAATGAAAAGTGGTCAATATACTTTCTCCTTATTCCTTATGACTCCCTTAAATTCAATGTGTTTCTTGCCTCCCCTCTTCGAATTACAAAAACAAGATATTGCAAAATTGATAATCCCACTCTTCAAATACAATCTATGTTCTAATCCCCCCTCAAAGTAAAAATTTACTTTGATTTTACAAAATTCAATGATGCCTTCTTTACAATATGTTGGAAGGATTTTATACTGATCCCTTATCTTACTTTATTTCTTCATAAACTTGGAAGAAATACAAAATTACAAAGTAAAATTGAATGCCTTTGTATTTTTAAAATATGCCAAATAAGAAAATAATAATTATTGTTTTAATAGTTTGAATTTGGCATTTAAATTTAATTGGACCAAACAGTGAGGATCGTTGTTTTGGATATGTGTAGATAGATTTCTGTAAAATCAATGACAAATCTGATTGCTTGACATCCAACAAATCGGATTTTATCAAATGGTGAAGATCATGTTTTGGTGCTCGGCAAGATCTCGTGGGATTTCAGGATACCGATAAATGTGGAAGCAAGTTTTTAAACCTGCATGAAATGCAACAGATTACCAAGCTTTTGATTGAACAACATCCATGGGTTACCAAGCATTTGATTGAGGTCGGCAATATTGACTGTAGAAAGGAGGATTCATGCCACGATTTGAGCAGTGCCAAGCTTTGAACCCTGAGTGGAAGAAGATGTGATAGATGTGAGAGATTCATCCGCGAGAAGGGATTCTTCTTTGTCTTCAGCGTACCACGAATCGACTTTGGCTTCGGCGAGCAAAGAATATTTTAGAATCCACAGACATCATTCTTCCAAGTCGGACTCCACTCAACAGAAAATTTTTACTCCAAATGGATCCTCATATTTAAAAGATATAGTTGAACTCAAATAGAGAGAGATAACAAATAGAAAGAGATAACAGAGATACTTTATTTCTGCACTCACGCCTTCAAATATTTTTGCACTCGCGCCTTCAAAAACAACTCAATCAATACAATGATAGTAGATTGGTTAGATCATATCGATTTTCCACAATGATTTGCGTTTTTTTCCGAAGTTTGGTTTCTACTCGTGATCCCATCACCCAAACAACTACAAATTCCCGCGACAACTCCTCCTTCATGCACTCAAAAAATAGGTGGTGATAGGTTCTTCACGTCCAATGGTTGGTGGCTCTGCAAACCCACATGCATCATCAAACACAATCTCTCCAACAAGCGATCAGACGCAGATAATTCATGCAGGTATCTAGGTGCATCCCATCACGATTTACACCTCTTCTCAACAACGATTAGATCTCTCCCTTCGGCCTGTAGTCTCCATGCGTGGCATCACACTCCACGCTATGTTGACCATTTGCTTCACACGTAGACTTTCCACTTCCTCCAGGCGATCTCTTATGCAGGTTTACGACTCACCTTCAAAGTAACCTCTTGCACACTCTAATGCAACAATGAGACTCCCAACGTAGACCACAAGCAACGGTTCATACAAAACACTACAAAATAAACTCATTGCACACTCCAGCATGTGGTTTTTGGGTAGCAATCTCTCCCAAGGAAGCTAATTCAGGAGTGGTTCCTTCAACGCTATAACATTCTCCTTCTCACACTCAGATTACTGCAGCAATGCTTTCACGATCTAACTTTCACAATTAATATGTCACATATCTTACACAGTGATCAGATCAAGAAGTATGAAAAACATTCTCACAGAAATCACCTTCACAAGATCCTATACACATATCGTTATAATAATGAACTTTATTTACGAGTGCCTCATTCAAATCAATCCAGATATGCAATCAAATGTTCTACAACATAAATACCTCTTTGGTGGCAATGGAGGCTTCATGAAAAAATAGTTTGCAACATTGGTATCCATCGATGATGTAGATATGTAATTTTGTTGGTGTGTACAGCAAGGCGTGAATTCAACACCACAATGATATGACTCCAATTGCAAATCTCAAGCAAATTCACCTTTGGCAGATCTGCATGTAGCAGTGAAGCCGTGTTCTTTCAAAATCTCCATGCATTTTTATTTCCTTCTTTTGATCCATGCTTCAGCTGCATCTGAGATCAAATTCTTCTCAGCCAAAGAAACCAATGTAGATCTGCAACTTGTTGTTTTGAGCAACTAGAAAACTACCATAAAAAAATCAAGCCCTAAGAACTATAATGCTCTGATACCAATTGAAAAAATTGAGCATAATAATATTAGGACAAGAAGATTGGCGGAAAAGGCCTCAATCCATAATTCTCAACATTGTATTCATATTAATGATACAAATATATAATACAATAATGAAACCACCTTAATTATTCTCACATCGACACCTCATCAGGAGATAAGTTAGGAGGAGATAATATAGGAATCTAGAAACATACTTAGGATAACAACTATATCCTAGTATGTGAAATATACAAAGGTGGTATACTTGGACTTAATGATTGTATATGAGAAAGAGGCTAACTGACGCAGACACAGACCCTATCGACCCTCGGGTCAGCAATCCACGACAGGATCGCTCTACTTTCCGCCCTTGAGTTGGATTGACTCTTCGATTCCTCTTCGGGGAATCCAACACACACAAAATGATGCTTCTCCACAGGTCCTTACGAATTGAGCTCACGCGATCGAATACGAAGCCTCAATTCTATCCTTCCTTCGACCAAACAATGTGGTCATGTTTCTCGCGATTTCGGAACCTCGGAGCTCGCGACGTCGCAACTTCTCCTCCCAAATCTTCAACTCTTCACCTTTTGAGACCCGAACTTTCGATGTGCCTAAGCACTTGTCACAACTCACCACTCACGAGTTCGTGAGTCGAAACTCTCAACTCTTGTTTCCAAATCTCGTGATAACCGAAATGTCTATATGAGCATGCTCCTTCTCTTGTCAGTGCCCTTCGCACGTGACCACCGGCTAGGCCTAACTCTAGCACTTTTCACTTCTCACCGCTTCGTGAGGTTAGATGCCGAACTCTCGGCTCTTGTCTCACGAATCTTCAAGACACGAGAGGTCAACGGGGTATTGACTTCTTTCAACAGATGACACGCGTCCACCCGTCACTTCCACGGGCCCACCTCAGACACACAATTTCGTGAATCCAAACGTCGAAGCTTTGGTCCTTCCACCCATGAGACCCCGAAATGAAATTTCGCGAGTAGATCCAACGATCCTCGTTGGCCTGAATCTACAACCCTCTCTCTCCTAGTAATTGGCTTGCAGAAAATGACCCTAGTAATTTCCTTGCTCCCTCGCGAGATTTGATGGCTCGCGAGACTTCATGAATCCTTTATGGAGAATCTCAACCGTTTGCTTCTCCCTTCAAGAACTTATGCACTCTTAAACAAAGTGTTTGGCCACGGAACTTAACCGCCTTCAATACAAACTTGCGACGCCTCCTTTCAACGCCTCAAGGCACCAACCTTCTTTGCTTTCCTTCGACAACTGTGAAGACTCTATCCCTCCTGAGCTTTCTCCAACCCCGAGTCTTAAAGAAGACTCCTGCATGCACTCCTTACAGAAAATTCTTCAATTACTTCAAAGAATTGAAGTCCTTCGACTCTGTGCACTCCCTGCAGCAGTAGTCCTTCAACAATTTCTCAGGTTCGCAAACTCTGAGACTTTACTCGGCCTGTGCACACCTTTCACGGCTCCTGTGCTCAACTTACACTTTTGAGAAAATGAGAACAAAATCTATCCTATCTGAGCTTTCAGAGATAAAACTCTGAACTCTTGTCAACGCACTCCTTGCGGACAACTTCACTGCACTCCTTGCAAGAACTCTTGCTTAGATAGAGAAACAATTGAAGCTCATCCCTTACTCTCTCTCAGACTTCAAACACAAAACATGAAATCATATACACAACATATAAAGAAAATGTATAACAGAAAGTAAACATACATGAGCATAATATTCAACATGCATACACAAAGAAAAAATATGACACCATGGATTTGAATCGAATCTCTTTCTATTAATTCAAATCTCTGTACATGGGTGTTTTCAACTACAACTCTCTGCTCTCTTATCTATGCTCTATGCTCATAATAATCTTACAACTATACAATGAGGGTGTCTATATCATGTTTCCCTCTTGTGCTCTAAAACTATCTAATCTAAGCATTAAATTATATCTACCTACATTAACTTATGCATAAATGCCTCTATCTACTTCAGATGAGAGCGGGACGCTCAAGGTCTGATTACAATGCTCCTCCATAAATGTGAGTACGCCTCTATTTAACTATCCCATTAATTATATGGTGCTTTCAAACTTCAAAACATTTCAACAAGAAATGTGTTGGCGCTTGTCCAGTTGTCCTCCACATCCACGCGCACTTGCTACCTGCTGGCGATGCTCCTGCATCATACTCCCTCGCTTGAAAATTTTCATGGGCTCCTGTCCATGAGCTCACACACGGTCTGTCCATGCTTCTGGATTTCTTCTTCATTCTCCCAGATGGAATCTTCAACTGGATGGTCGTTCCACTTGACCAAGTATTCAAAGTATTTCTTTCGACTGGTCTTCTTACTAACTCTTTTGTCCAGTATGCGCTCCATCTGTGGATTTTCTACAACTGGAATTTGTTTTGTCCACTGAATCTCTGGATTTTCACTACCTTCTTTTGCTTCCTCAACTTTATAAGGGTACAAATCTGAGAAATTGAATATCAGAGAAATTCCGATCCCATCGGGTAATTCAATCTCATATGCATTCGCCCCAAATTTCTTCAAGACCTTACATGGTCCGATTTTCTTCATCTTCAGTTTATTATATGTTCCACTCGGGAACCTTTCCTTTCTCAAATTTGCTAGAATCAAATCACCAACTTCAAACTAAAGTTGTCTTCTGTGTTGATCTGCTCTCCGCTTATATTCTTGGTTCAAACTCTACAATCTTTCCTTCACCTGGTTGTGAAGTTTCTTCATCGCCTCTGTGAAATCTTCTGCACTAGCGCTCCTAGTCGCAATCTGTTCTGAATCCCTCAGCTCAGAAATTCCTCTTGGATGCATGCCATAAACAATCTAAAATGGACTCTATCCCGTGCTTCTGTTGATTGAATCGTTGTAAGAAAACTCCGCCTGTGGTAATATGTTGTCCCACTGGCTATGGTGTTTTGTCACCAAACTCCTCAACAAGTCTCCCAAACTCCTATTCACAACTTCTGTCTATCCATCTGTCTGAGGATGATAAGCTGAACTAAACAACAAGTTTGTTCCCATCTTCTTCCATAAGGTTCTCCATAATTTTCCTAAGAACTTAATGTCTCGATCTGAAACTATGCTCCTTGGTAAGCCGTGAAGTTGAATGACTTCTTTGAAAAACAGGTTCGCAATGTGAGTTGCATCACTGGTTTTATGACATGAAATGAAATGTGCCATTTTGGAAAATCTATCCACTACCACAAATATTGAGTCAAACCCTCTTTGTGTTCTTGGCAACCCCAATATGAAGTCCATGCTGACTGCATCCCACGGCCTCTCAGGTATGGGTAATGATTGATAAAAACCTGCATTCTCCCTCTTTCCTTTTGAATGTTGACAAATTCTACATCTGTCCATGAATCTTTTGACATCTGCTCGCATTCCTGGCCAAAAGTATGACTCATTCAACTTGGCAAATGTCTTTTCATGACCGAAATGTCTGGCCAATCCTCCACTATGTTTCTCCTTCAGCAAATTCTCCCTCATGGAGCATTTTGGAATACAAAGTTGATTACCTTTAAACAATAATCATTCCTGGATCATGTATTTTTCCCATTGGCTTCTATCCCTGAGAATTGGATTCGCAGTTGCTTCATATGCCTCTTTAAAATCTAGATCATCTTTGTACATGTCCCTGAGATCATCAAAACCCAATGTTTTGACTCTGAACTTGTGCAATAGCAAACATTTCTTGCTCAAAGCATCAACAACTGTGTTAGCAGTTCTAGAAATATGTTTAATCACAAAAGTGAAATTTTGCATATATTCAACCCATTTAACATGTCTTTGATTCAACTTCTCCTGTTGAGTCATAAATTGCAATGCATGATTATCACTATACAAGACAAACTCCTTGGGAATCAAGTAGTGTCTCCATTTCTTCAATGCCTAAATAATAGCATAGAATTCCTTATCATACGTGGAGTATTTGACTTTGGCTTCGTTTAGCTTCTCACTGAAGTATGCTATCGGCCTGTCTTCTTGACTCAAGACTACCCTTATTGCAAATCCACTTGCATCACATTTCACTTGAAATGTCTTTTGGAAATCAGGCAACACCAGAATTGGTTGTTTCGTGATTTTCCTCTTCAACAGATTAAAACTTTTCTCTGTCTCTTCTGTCCAGTGAAAGGACTTGTGTATCTTCTTCACTATGTCCATCATCGGTGCACTAATTCCACTGAAATCCCTGATGAACTTCCAGTAGAAACTAGCCAATCCATGAAAACTTCTCACCTCAAATATACTCTTTGGTGATGGCCAATTCTTAATTACCTCCACCTTATCTGGATCCATCCTCAACTTATCTGCAGAAATAACAAACCCCAAATAAATGAGCTTTGTCTTCATGAATGAGTATTTCTTCATGTTTATCAGCAACTTCTCTTACTGATACCTCCACATCACTATAGCCAAATGTTTCAGATGCTCTGCCTTTGTTTTACTGAAGATCAGTATGTCATCAAGATACACAATGACAAATTTTCCGATGAAATCCTTCAAGACTTCATTCATCAATCTCATGAAAGTACTCAGTGTGTTTTTTAAACCAAATGGCATGATAAGCCACTCGTATAACCCTTCATTGGTTTTGAATGTTGTCTTCCACTCGTCACCTTCTCTCATACGAATCTGGTGATATCCACTTTTCAAATCAATCTTCAAAAAAAATTTGGCCCCACTCAAGAAATCCATCAGATCATCCATCCTTGGCAATGGAAATCTATACCTGATGGTTATTTTGTTGATTTCCCTCGAGTCAGTACACATCCTCCAGCCTCCGTCTTTCTTCGGACTAAGGACTGTCGGAACAACACACGAACTCAAGCTTTCTCTAACCAAACCTTTGTCCAACAAATCCTGGACTTGTCTTTTGACCTCTTCATTCTCCTGCGGTGTCAATCTATATGCTTCTTTGTTTGGAAAACTAGCTCCAGGTATGAGATCAATTTGATGACTTATACTTCTAATTGGTGGCAATGAACGAGGCAGTTCGTCCACTACTATGTCAGTGAACTCTTCCAGCAGTTCCTGAACCTCTTCTGGTAAATCATCTACCCTTGTGCTGGTTAAAACAATCTTTGGCTTCCTGACCACAATGAATTGCGGTTCCTCCTTCTTCTTAACCTCTGTAAGAAGTTCCTTCCCACTCATGAGAAGTACAGTGTTGCTTACTTCAGGTTTCACCTCTTTGTCCTTAATCGGAAACAACATGTGAGTTCTCCCATTCTTCTCTAGGGTGTATGTGTTCATTCTCCCGTCATGAATCACATTCCTGTCATATTGCCACGGTCTACCTAGCAATAGATGACAAACATCCATAGGAATAACATCACAGAGTATTTCATCTTTATACCCTCCTATTTTAAACTCAACTAAACATTGTTTAGTGACATTTACCTGATGTCCTTTTTGCAACCACGAAACTCTGTATGGGCTTGGATGATCAATCGTCTCCAGCCCCAGTTTTTCTACCATCTCTGTTGAAACAATATTATCCATGCTACCACTGTCTACAATAACTTTACATTTCCAGTCTTTGGTTTTTCACGCAGTCAGAAAAAGTCTGTTTCTTTGGACCGAACTCTCCACCTCCTTCTCTAGCATTAAAAAAGATTTTCGCATCATCAACAATATTCCGCCTTCAACATCCTATGCCTCAACATTTCTCCTTTGTTCTTCGAAAATGTGAGCCTCTCCTTCCTCTTTCTTCTTGTCTGGACATTCATAAGACTTGTGTCCGACCTTTCCATACGTGAAGCATTTTATCACTCCACCTCTTCCTCTTCCTCTACCTCTAGTATGAGGAAAAATGTTGTTATCAACATACTCTCCTCTCTGATCAACATACTACCTTCTCTGTCCAGCATATTTCCCTTTCTGTGAACTTCCACCTCTCTCAATCTGAGGTTTCTTCCATTCTTTCTTAGGCTTCTTATTTCTATCTTGGACGACTGATTTGCCCCTAGCTTGACTTCTGCCTCGGCCTCTTTGAACTCGTTTTCGGCTCAGCTTCTCTTCCGCCTTTAGATCCATTTGATAAGCATCTTCTACCGTTTGGATGGTCATCATGCTCATCTCATCCTGAATTTCGTATCTCAGGCCATTCATATACCTGGCAACCTTTTCATCATTACTTTCACGATGACCTGCTCTAATGTTCAGCCTGTAGAACTCTTCAGTGTACTCCTTTACTATCATCAACTTCTGTCTCAAATTCTGCATCCTTCGAAACAGAGTAATTTGGTAATCTCTGGGAATTAATTTTTCTTTCATCTTTGTAATCATCCTATCCCAACTCTTGATTTTCTGCTTACCTTGGTAGCGTCTGTCAGCTTGCAGTTCATCCCACCACAATGATGCATGCCCTTTAAGTCTCGTGACAACATGTTTGACCTTCTTGTCTTCTTCAACATCTTCATAGTCAAAATATGTGTCCAGAGCTCTAATCCAATCTAGAATCTTTTCAGCATCCAAGTTTCCCTCATAAACTGGAATGTCCATTTTGGCTCTTGCACTCATTCTTGCAACAACTCTAATCAAGCGTTCATTTGCTGGATCTTCTTATGTAATTTCTTCTTCTTCATGTCCAGTGTCATCTTCGCTTTCACACTCACTAACATCTCCAATATCAGCTCTGCACCTTTGTTTTATTTCCACGTCCACGAGTCTGGCGCGAATGTCATGTAGATCTCTTTCCACTTTTGGATTCGACACCTGCCTGCCCCTTCATTCTGGCATTTCCCTATCCTTTGGCGGATTGGGTGTTTGTCTGTCTCTTCTCCTCGGCAGCATGGTTGAAATTCCTTCTCACTTTTCCTGCCTGAAATATACAAACAAGAATCAGGCTTTGATACCAGATGATGCAGATGCAGACCTTATCGGCCCTCAGGTCAGCAGTCCACGGCAGGATCGCTCTACTTTCCACCCTTGAGTCGGATTGACTCTTCAATTCCTCTTCGTGGAATCCAACACACAAAAAATGATGCTTCTCCATAGGTCCTTACGAATTGAGCTCACACGATCGAACACGAAGCCTCAATTCTAGCCTTCCTTCGACCAAACGATGTGGTCGTGTTTCTCGTGATTTCAGAACCTCAGAGCTCGCGACTTCACAACTTCTCATCCCAAATATTCAACTCTTCACCTTCCGAGACCCGAACTTCCGATGTACCTAAGAACTTGTCACAACTCGCCACTCATGAGTTCATGAGTCAAAACTCTCAACTCTTGTTTCCAAATCTCGCGATACCCAAAATGCCGATACGAGCATGCTCCTTTTCTTGTCAGCGCCCTCCACACGTGACCACCGGATAGTCCTAACTCTAGCACTTTTCACTTCTCGCCGCTTCGTGAGGTTCGATGTCGAACTCCTGGATCTTGTCTCGCGAATATTTGAGACACAAGAGGTCAACGGGGTATTGACTTATTTCAACAGATGACACGCATCCACCCGTCGCTTCCACGGGCCCACCTCAGACTTTGCAATTTCGTGAATCCAAACATTGAAGCTTTAGTCCTTCCACCCATGAGACCCCGAATGGAATTTTGCGAGTAGATCCAATGGTCCTCGTTGGCGTGAATCTACGACCCTCTCTCTCCTGAGCTTCCGCTTGCAGAAAAGGACCCCCGTAACTTCCTTGCTCCCTCGCGAGATCCGACGGCTCGCGAGACTTCACGAATCCTTTATGGAGAATCTCGATCGTCTGATTCTCCCTTCAAGAACTTCTTCACTCTTAAACAAAGTGTTTGGCCACAGAACTTAACCGTCTGCAATAAAAAATTGTGATGCCTCCTTTCAACACCTCAAGGCACCAACCTTCTTTGCTTTCCTTCGACAACTGCGAAGACTCTATCCCTCCTAATCTTTCTCCAACCGCGAGTCTTAAAGAAGACTCCTACATGCAGTCCTTGCGGCAAATTCTTCAATTACTTCAAAGAATTGAAGTCCTTCGACTTTGTGCACTCCCTGCAGCAACAGTCCTTCAACAATTTCTTAGGTTCACAAACTCTGAGACTTTACTCGGCATGCGCACACCTTGCACGGATCCTTTGCTCAACTTGCACTTCTGAGGAAATGAGAACAAAATCTATCCTACCTGAGATTTCAGAGATAAAACTCTAAACTCTTGTCAACGCACTCCTTGCAGACAACTTCACTGCACTCCTTGCAGGAACTCTTGCTCAGATAGAGAAACAATTGAAACTCATCCCTTACTCTCTCTCAGACTTCAAACACAAAGCATGAAATCATATACACAGCATATAAAGAAAATGTATAACAGAAAGTAAACATCCATGAGCATAATATTCAACATGCATACACAGAGAACAAATACGACACCATGGATTTGAATCAAAGCTCTTTCTATTAATTCGAATCTCTGTACATGGGTGTTTTCAACTACAACTCTCTGCTCTCTTCTCTATGCTCTATGCTCATAATAATTTTACAACTATACAATGAGGGTGTCTATATCCCGTTTCCATCTTGCTCTCTAAAACTGTCTAATCTAAGCATTAAATTCTATCTACCCACATTAACTTATGCATAAATGCCTCTATCTACTTCAGACGAGAGCAAGACGCTCAAGGTCTGATTACAATGCTCCTGCATAAATGTGAGTATGCCTCTATTTAACTATCCCATTAATTATATGGCGCTTTCAAACTTCAAAACATTTCAACAAGAAATGTCTTGGCGCTTGTCCAGCTGTCCTCCACATCCATGCGCGCTTGCTACCTGCTGGCGATGCTCCTGCATCACTAACATAATGGAAAGTGCAGATGCCACAGTGGCTGAATGTCATATTTTTCAGGAAGAGGAAGGTAAAGGAAATATGGAGATTTCCTGTTCCTATTCTGGCACCTTGAAGGTAAAGGGTTGAGGGGAATAGATAAGGGTGGTTTATATTTTGTCAAGGTTGAGGGGGCATAGATAAGAATATGAAAATATGATTCACCATATGCTATTGTTCAATACATGAGTTAATTTTGGTTGTATTGACAAGTATTGATGCTATGTTTGAGAAGTATTTGCATAGTTTCTAATTACTCTTTTAATATTGGACGTACTAATGCTATATCTGAGAATTATTTGCAGAGTTGATAATTCCTCTTTTGATATTGGTGATTGTTTCTTTTATAAAAGTTTTTAAGATCAGTTCTAGTTCCTAGTAACGTCGTCATATTATTTTAAACATAAATTACTAATGGAAAGTGGAGATGCCACACTAGCTAAATGTTGTATTTTTTAGGAAGAAGAAAGTAAAGAAAATATGGAGATTCCTTGTTCCTGTTCTGGCCCCTTGAAGGTACATGGTTGAGGGGGATAGATAAGGGTGGTTTATATTTTTTCAGGGTTGAGGGGAGACAGGTAAGAATATCATAATATGATTCATCATATGCTATTGTTCAATATGGGAGTTAATATTGGTTGTGTTGACGAGTACTGAAGCTCTGTTTGAGAAGTATTTGTAGATTCTCTAATTCCTCTTTTGATATTGGATGTACTAACACTCTATTCAAGAATTGTTTGCAGAGTTTCTAATTCCTCTTTTGATATTGGTAATTGTTTCCTTTTTAAAAATTTTGAAGATCAGTTCCAGTTCCTAGTAACATCGTTATTTTATTTTGAACATAAATATCTAATGGAAAGTGGAGATGCCACACTGGCTAAATGTTGTATTTCTTAGGAAGAGAACAATAAACGAAATATGGAGATTCTTTGTTCATGTTCATGCACCTTGAAGGTACACGATTAAGGGGGATAAATAAGGGTGGTTTATATTTTGTCAAGGTTGAGAGAGGATAGATAAGAATATGACATAATGATGAAGGAGAGATAAGAATAGGTTGTTTTTGTTGGTTGTGACTATATATATGAATATGATTCACCATATGCTAATGTTCAATACAAGAGTTAATATTGGTTCTGTTGACAAGTATCAACGCTCTGTTTGAGAATTATTTGCATAATTGATAATTCCTCTTTTGATATTGGAAAGTTGAGATGCCACATTGTCTGAATGTCTTATTTGTCAGGAAGAGGACAATAAAGGAAATATGGAGATTCCATGTTCCTATTATGGCACCTGAAAGGTACAGGTTTGAGGGGGATAGATAAGGGTGGTTTATATTTTATCTTTGTTGAATGAATGGTTTATGGGTTTTGAGTATGTATTTTATCATTAACTTGTTGATCCAAAACATGTTTTTTTTCTCTCCAAAATATGCTTATAGGAAATGCATCGAGCGTTGGTCCCAACAAAAAGGAGATTCCATATGTGAATTTTGCTATGAGGTTTCATGAATTTGTATTTGGCTATTTTTTATTAACAAAAAAATTATAACATATATATTCTTGCTATCATTATTATCCTCCACTAATATTCTGAATTGGAAATGCAACCATAATTGTTTTTTCCTTCATTGACGAATTTGGTCTTAGTGCTTAAAAAAGTAGCATATGGATATTTTCATTGTTTTACTTGCATTTTTTGTATTTTTTTTAAATCCCCAACGTTCGTCGAATATCTAACGAAAGAGACTTTATCCGACGAAGTCAATATTTTTTTCTGTTAAACAATGTCTAGTCAATAGTCGTCAGAATTCTGACGAAAAAGAGATATATAATTAAAAAAGATTGAAATATTAGAGATGTTTGACGTTGTTGCTATACTAAAAATGATTTGCAGAGGTTATAAGGGATGTTTTTAAGTCAGAATACAAAATTTTAATAGAAGGATACTTTTAATAAAAATAGCTAAAATAAATTGTAGAGAGTATGGACACCTTGAAGGCCTAGCTTAAATGTCGTCCCTTGGTAAGTTATTCATTATATGTCTTTATATTGCAGATTTTTTTTGTAAATGTTTATATGTTAAATGTAGAAGGAAAATAATGTATTATTTTTTCTTTATGGATATATTCTACGTACAAAAAAAATTGAGAGAAAGTTAATAAGAGAAGAATTAGATCACATAAGATGTAGATTTTAATTAGGGTTTAGGGTATGGTTTAATGTTTAAAGGGTACAGAGTGTAATGGGTTAGGGGTTAATATTTTAGTGGTTTAAGGGTTAATAAGGCCAAATTAGGGCTCAATGATTAAGGGGTTAAAGGTTAATAGGTTAGGGTTTAAAGTAGATTAGGGGGTTTAGGTCATAGGGGGTTTAGAGGTTAATGTGGTTTTAGAGAGTAGGGGTTAGAGGTTTAGGGTTAGGGGTTAAGGGGTTAGGAAAGGTTAGGGGTTAATAGTTTATGGGATTAGGGGGTAAGAGGTTATTGGTTAATGGTTTAGGGTTGAAGAGTTTATGGGTTAGGGGTTTAAGGGATTAGGGGGAATAAGGTTGAGTTGTTAAGGATTAAGGGGATAAGGTATGAGGGGTTAGGGGATAAGGATTAAAGGGTTAGGGGTTAATGGTTTAGAGGTTAGGGGTGGGTTAAGGCTTAAGGATTAAAGGGATATATAAGATCTCAACCCCTTATAAACTATGGTCTCCAAGTTGTGGGAAAGTTGTGATCGACTTAAAAGTCGTGGTCACCAAGTGAAATCAAGGAAGAATATGAAATAATGATGAAGGTGAAATAAGAGTAGGTTGTTTTTATTGGTTATGACTATATATCTCACAAAGTGTCTCTCTTTATACATGTCAAGAAAAGTAAAATTTATCCTATAATTTTTCAACATATTCATAAACATGCTGATAAATTGGACAAGCTTCATCATTGATTTTTTGTATTTGTTTCTCGCTCTCACCTAAGTTGTCTTTGTATTTGTATTTGTATTTGTTGTATTTTTTTTCCTATATTATACTTGTAAACATTTGTATCGTTTTAATATTTGTTATATACATTAATATTACTTGATTGTTTGTAATTATAAAGGAATGACACCCTAGGGAACTACATGTGGAGGAATATGTGGTTGTACAAGAACTTGTTCAGGAACATGGAGCAAATATGGAAGATCAAGTTAATGATCCTATGGAAGAATATGATGATGCTAATAACATAGTTGAAGAACATGGGAAAAACATATTGATCCAGGAGACATTTAATACTGCTAGAATGGATGATGATGACCACCAACTTGATGGTGTTTTTGATATACATGTACTTGAGAAGGCAAGTCAACATCTTTATGAAGGCTCCAAAACAAGTCTTCTCTCTGATGTATTGTTGTTGGTGAACTTAAAGGTTATGGATGGTTTGTAAAACACTTGTGTTACACAACTCCTAAGTTATTTAACATATTTTGTCACATTTAGTACATGATGATAAAGGTTTTATTGTTTCCTCTATTTTTATTGTTAGTTGATCATATGTAAAATTTGGATGCAATATGCAATATGCACGATTAATATTATTTACATTAACTAGTATTGATTTTTTATGTTGTAGATTTTTAGGTGAATTTTTGGTACCACCATCAAATGTTTTATGTCGCACATACCAATATTTACATGTCATTATGAAAGATATTGGAATGGAGTATCAATCCATTCATGCATTCCCTTATGATCACATTCTATATTATGGAGAACATGTGTCGAAAGAAGAATTATCAAAATTTCAAATTAGTAGATATCGACCCGATCAAGTAACAAAAAAATTGTCTCGCAAGGTTCTTCATTATATTCCCATAATTCCACGTTTGTAGCGATTGTTCAGGTGCAAAAGCATAGCACAGTTTATGGATTACCATGCAAAGAATAGAAGTAAATATGATGTTCTTAGAATTCATGTAGATGGATATACATTTAAGAAGATAGAGGAAATATGGCCAAATATTAAAGACGAACCTCGTAATATTAGGGTTCCATTGGCAGCTGACGGTGTCAATCCATTTGGAGAGCCCAGATCTACCTACTCGGTGTGGCATGTTTTTGTTATCAACAATAAAATTCCTCCATGGATGTTAATAAAGAGGGAGAACATAATGTTGGAAATGATTATTCCAGGTATTTGTTTAGAATAAATTTTTTTAACACGGTAACATCTCATTTGTGTTTTTTTTTCATAATTATGTTTTAAATTTTATGTTTACTCATATATGTTCAGTTATGTGTTATAATTATGTTTGATATTTTTATTTACTCATATATGTAGTAATTATATATTGTATGTTCGATCAATTAGGTAAGTACGAAGTCAAAAATATCAATGCATATATCGAGCCTCTTATAAATGAGTTACTAGAGTTATGGAAGGGAATCACTATGTATGATATCTCTAGACCAGTAGGTGCGCAAAGGGAATTTAAATTACATGCAATTCTTGTATGGACAATTCACGATGCTCTGGGGCTAACACATTTCTGTGGTATGTTATAACGTTACACTGCACTTTAATAGTGTTTAATTTTATGAAGTTCATATCATGCATGTTTTTTATATAATCCATTCATTAAACATACTTCAAATAATTGATAAAAAATTTAATCCATCTCTTGCAGGTCTTCAAACAAAGGGTAAATTTCCATGTCCAGTTTATGGTCCTAAGATGAAACCTCATCATTCAATAAATTTAGGAAAGGAGGTGTTTGATGAGTATAGGCACTTCCCCTCTAAGAACCATAGGTATAGAAGTACCGAGAAATATATTTTCAATGGGAAAGAAGAGTCTGGATTAAAACCAGGAAGAATTACACCTCGTCTATGGAAGTTGCAATATAGTATAAATCATCAAGGTATATTGGATCAAATTTTCTATGTATCATACATGAAATGTTTGGAATATTTTATATTTTTATTGTGTTTTGTTCATTGTACTTATTGACAAGTATTGTTGTAATATATTTAATTTATATTCTTTACCTTGAAGGTTGTCATGGAGGACTTAATAATGGGGCACTTCCATGAGAAATGAAAAATTATCCTGTACAATTCAGTAGGATCCCCTACTATGAGCACCTAGAAATTGTTCATTTGTTTGATACAATGCACATTGGGAAGAATGTAACAATAATGTTATGGAGAATCTTAGATGTAAGGAGTGAAAAAGAAAAAAATGTCAATATTTTTAATGACATTGAGGAGGCCAATCATGCAATGCAAAGCGTGATTCATTTAAATAGTGATGCAGATGGCCAAAATATAAGCGCCCTTCCATGGTTATTGACAGAGTATCAAAGAAAGGATGTAAAAGAGGTTATTGAAAAAAATAAATTTCCCATTGGATTTTCTTCAAACATAAATAATATCATAAAAAAAGAAAGGTGAATTAGGTGGGGTAAAAACTCATTATTATCATACCTTGATTAAGGTAATTATTGTGGTGTATATATTTCTATATCGGTGAAACATCTTGTTTGTGTTTTGTTTTCTACTAATTTGGGAATAAATAATGATTCATTTTTTATGTTATAGTATGCTCTACCTCTATCTTTCCTAGACAAATTTGACAACAATGTCAAACAATTTATATATGATCTTGGAAAATACATGAGGTAAGTGGCGATAAATATGCAAAGTTTATTTTTTTCAATTTGTTGTACAACTTATATTTGACTGCATGTGTTTTACTTGTAATGTAGTACTATATATATTTTTGTTGAAACTTGTGATTTTCTTGCATCATTTGTAGATGGTTGTCATATAAAGAAATCTATAAAGAATATATAATGTATTGGAGGTTACAAATTCCTTGTCTAATGTGTGAAATGCAAAAGTATCTACCTCCAAAATTTTTAAATGCACAAGAACACTACCTCATACACCAAGTTGAGGAGATTGAAAAGTGTGGACCTATACACACAAAGTCAATGTGGATGGTTGAGAGGCACTTGAAATCATGGAAGGATTTGGTTAGACAAAGAGCACGTCCTAAGGGTTCTATTGTAGAGGGTCATATGGTATATTAAACCATGGTTTAAATTACTCAATATCTTCCTAAAATAGCTACAAGTATTAATGTGGATCACATTTAGGATGTCAACTCCATCAAAAACTTTGAAGGGGAGCACCTATTGGGGAAAGGTAGAATGAGGAAAGTGACATGTAAGTAGATGGTGGGGATTTATAATACATTTGACTCTTTTTTTTATGTATATCGTACTTATTTAATTTTTAGTCCTTCTGCATAATCCATTATTATGAAGGTATACCATGGTAATTGATTATATGTGAATTGTTTTATTTTAGTATAGTTGGTCGATAGTGGGATGCAATACATTTATACATTGCAAACAATATTGATTGTATGAAGGTATGAATTGAATGATATATACAATCTAATAATGGTAGGTTATCATGGTATGGTTTCAATATATTAGTCAAATAAGTTGAACATAATAGACATACCAATATTACATAGGGGGGGATTTATTTAGCATGTGGTTTAAAAGATAAAAAAGAAATCATATTCCCCATGTTGGAGAAATTTATATTTTCAACACACTAGTTCAGTGGTAGTAACACTAGTTCAGTGGGAGTTAACTTACTAGTTCTATTTTAGACTTTCTAATCTTACACCATCACTATTATGCATGCATTCCTAATTATAGGATGTCATTTCCTATATGAGTGAATATCACTCACTCATTGATTATATAATAATATGCATTGATTCTCATTCTTCATTGTGTATCTCTCTTCCTTTTCTTGATAAGCTTTGTTTGTGCATGCTTTAGCGAGATCTCCTATGTAGGTTTGCATGAAACACTGACATGGTATCATAGTTGACCTGATTAGAGAAACCCAGACAAGCTAGAGAAGAGAGAAATATTAATTGAGTAAACCTGGTTTTCACAATTGTCATGGCCTATCCCTATCGAAAGGTGCGACAATTGGAATCATCGCGGCCTATCCTTATCGAAAGGTGCGACGATTGGAATCGTCGTGACCTATCCCTATCGAAAGGTGCAACAATTGGAATCGTTGCAACCTATACACAGCCAAGGTGCGACGTTGTCGCACTATGTTCTTTATCTTGGGTGCGGTGATTCAATTTTTGAAAATCGTCACACTGTGTCCTTCACTAGGGTGAGACAATTCAACATCGTCACACTTTATCCTTCTCTAGGGTGTGACGATTCAACAACCGTCCAAAAATTGGTTTTATGCAGTAAAATAGCCATATCTCAAAATCTGCGATCTGGGTCGGGATGAAACTTTTACCAAAGAATTATAACATAGGGATGATCCTGCTCACCAAAAATATCCAAAATCCACATCATATTTTTGGAGTTATAGTTTTTTTACCATATCTATAACTTCCATAGAACTATCAATCATATCTCGAAATCCACGATATGGGTTTTTAGGATCTTTTCAGAATCAATAGAAGGCATGGAGACAATGAAACTTATTCAATCAAGTCTGGTGATAATACTCACACTGTACAACTATTTTTAATGGAAGTCGAAGGATGCATTCCAACTCAAAAGAAAAGGACTATATAATTTGACGATGGCGACAAAAACAAAACCTACATCATCATTTGAGAAGACCAGATGGGAAAACCGTAAGGATGAGGCCACATGAATACTTATTGAGTTAATATACACTGATCTATGGTTTCATGTTTCTGCATGAAAAACTCCAAACGAGATCTAGACCACCTTGGAAGGACTCTTTGGAAAGCAGGATGAGATGAGAGGTCATATGCTTGAGGTAGAGTTGAATACCTTAGACCTTAAAAGCTTTGATAATATTCAATATTTTTTTACTAAATTTAAGTCTTTGCTATTGAGCTTGGGTGAAGGTGGTATTGACAAGTCTACATAAGAGAAACAACTTATTATAACAATCTTGGCCAAGCTAGGACCAAAATACGTTGTATATGTCTCCAATTTCCATTCTGGCAGATGTCTTTTTGGAACAAATTGGAAAATGCCTACATTGGCTCAGTTCATTGAGTCTCTTACACAAGAGAAGAAAAAAATCATACATACAGGCCTCAGGAAATATCCCAAAGCACATGCACTCACCATGCATGATGGAAAAGGGTCATCAAACATAATGGGAAGGAGAAACATAATGAGAAAGAGGGATATTCCAAACCCTTTAACGATTCTTCAGGTTCCAAAGACACTTCAGATTCCAAGAAGAAGAAGAAGGGAAAGAAATTCACTTACTGCAATAAACCGAATCATGAAGAATCCACATGCATGAAGAAACAAATCAATCTTATGGCACAAACACTTCAACAAAACAACCTTGGAAACTTCATTCTAGAGGGAGTCAAGAAGAATAAGGAAGAAGACCATGCGCCTAAGAAAGGTAATCATCATGTTATGGTTGCAATTAATTCCTCATATGATTCATGGATTATATATTCTGTCGCATCACATCATATGGAAGCGAAAGAAGAAGTTTTATATTCTTTGATTCCATGCTCAAGACCCCCATTCTCATGGGAATGATACTCCAATAGGAGTAGCAGGATAAGGGAGAGTGGAACTCCATAATGGAAGTTTTGAGAATGTTTTACATGTTCCAAATATTTCTATGAATCTACTCTTAGTTTATCAGATCACTCAAAAAGGTAAAAAGGCTGAATTTACATCCGAATCAGTTTCAGTAATTGACATGCATGACAACTCCATCATTGCAATTGGTGAGGTGGATCACAAGACAAGGTTGTATAAATTCACTAAATTTTCTGATGATGACTCCTCTTTTCTACTTACACATAAGGAGAGTACTTTGCATGCACCTCCAGTGCAACATGCATATACTCTTGTGCTTCCATCAGTTTCAGACATTAGAGATGATTCCATACACTTAGATTATGTACATGGAAATAAGGAGGTAGTACATCATTATAAGAAGCCAATGATGAATCTTCAACAGATGCCCAAGAAGGCACAATTCACACTTGTTGGCCCTTGACCAAGTTTTGGGAGATTCTTGGTGATTTTGACCTATTTTGGGACTTCAACAGCCTATCGAAGATGGAGCGCAAGACGAAGCAGAGATCACGGGATCTCGACCCCTTTTTGGGGATTTGGGATTATGTAATAGGTATGGGATGTCGTCCCATGGGTTTACCCATGTTTAGGCCTATTTTTTAAAGTATAAATAAGTAGCTAGGTGACATAAGTATCGGGGTCGATAAGCTAAGTGCTAAGTGCAAGTAGGGTTTGTAGATGCTCTGTGCATATTGTGAGAAACTTGTAGAGATAAGTGCAAGTGGTTGTAACAGACTGTGAAAGGATTTATGCTAGACCTAGATAGGGGAAGGAGGATCTGGCGAGGTGCCCATAGATCTCCTATCCTATGCGGAGTAGGGTTTTTGTGGCTCTATGCATGTAGATGACTGATTGAAGCTAATAAAGAAGAAGAGTTGGTGGAGGTAGCCCTAGGGTGGGGTGAACCACGTAATTACTGCGTTATTATGATCTGTGCGATGTTCTAATGTGTTTATGTATTTACTTGTTAAGTGTTTGATATAGATAGATAGATAGATTTGTTTATGCTTTGTGCTTATGATGAATCTGGATGTTAGATTTGATATAGGTGAATGTGCTTAGTGCTTGAATCTGCTAGATCTAAACCATTTATATATGCTATGTTTTATTTGCGAAGTAGATATTGGTTAAATAATAATCAAATGACGGTGCTAAGAGCTCTATTAAGTATGTTAATCATAGATTTGTGTCTTATCTAAGGTTGTAGACACCTAAGTTCTGCAACCACCCCTGCCTCTACCTCGGGTGAGGCTTCATCTGCTTCACAAGTGTTGCCGATAGGGCTGGTAGTTAGGGTTTTTTTGGTGCGTTGTTGTAGCGTTGAACCCTGGGTATGCCCCTGTGCCAACAAATGGTTCCGTTGTCGGGACCTGGAAATGTGATTGTTGGGAACTGAGGAAGAAGAATCTCTTTGCGAAGATCTGACCTGACATTGTGAAAGCTCTGTGCGTAGATCTATTTCTCTAGTGTGCAGTACTCTACTTAGTTTGACAAGCTCTGTGTGAAGGAAAATAAGTCTGATCTAAAGAAAAGAGGTAAGATATGAAAGCTTTGTGCTATGAGAAAGGAAAAAGTGAGAATTTTTTATTAAAAGAGGTAAGATCTGAAATCTTTGTGCTCTGATAAAGGAAAAAGTGATATTTTTTATTAAAAGTGGAAAGATCTGAAATCTTTGTGCTCTGATAAAGGTAAGAATAGTGGAAAGTTCTAGATATGAAAGCTTTATTCTCTGTATAAGTAAGATAAGTGGAAATTTTTGTTTCGACAATATGGATCTAGGTATGTTTGATAGATTCTATCCTAACTTGAAAACTAGGGTATTAATCGATGAAAGAATATTTGATATGAGTATATTTGATAAGAATAGTGAAAAATGTGTTATACCTATGCATAAAAAGAATGTTTGGACTAATAAGTGTATGCAGGACCCTAGAAAGAAATGTTTGCAGGTTAGATACCATGATCCTAGTGCGCAGTACAGGAAAGGCTGGGGATGATTTAAAAGAAAGAGATGATTAACCCTTTGTTACAATTGCAGAAGACCGAGACATATTGCTAAGGAATGCCCTGGGAGAATACCTAGCTCTCTTTGTTGTAAAGATATGAACCATGAAGTACTAGATTTCCCTAGAATGATTGCTAAGGTTGAAAGAATGAATATGAACCAAGAAAACCCTAAGGCAGATCCAGAAACTAAGATTATGACAGAATCCCAGAAAAAATCAGAGAAAGTATTGCTACAGATGAAAGAAACCCTGAATGACCACCGACATGTCATATTATCAGAGATCTTCAAAGAAAAAGAATGCCTTGAAGCAAGAATATGATACTTCAACATTGATTGTGTTCTATATAAGGAAACACATGTGAATATCATGATAGAGATAACTTGGGAAGATATAGGGAGGCCTTCTATGATTCCTTCATTAGTAGGAATAGGATTATTCAAAGGAAATTTGATAAACCTATGTGTAAATCTCACCTGAATACTTATGAATGCTAATGGAACTTCGACAGAGGAAGATATTCAGATTATTAAATTTATTGAGAAAAATGCCCCATTTACCATGCTACTAGGAAAACCTTGGATTGAAAGAGATCATGCTAGAAGGAAAGAAGAAGAAGAAGTTTTAGAACAATAGAAGCAAGAGTTAAAAGAATTCATGACTAGAAGGATTGCACACTTGATTGAAGAACAAAAGAGCATATCAAAGTTATTTAACACCAAAGACCCAGATGTCGAAGTTGCAAGAACACTTGAATACCCACAGAAGATTGAAGTACCTATTCCAGATAAAGAAGAAGGATCACCCTCGAATCTTAGGAAAGAATCTCAACAATGCGAAGTAACTATGCCAAAAGAAGATAAGAATCAGAATGGAAAAAGGCATACCGAGACGAAGATCACTGGGAAGAAAGATAGAAATCTAAGTAAGAAGAGAGATAATATTTACAAGTTGTAGAAGGTTCCAGAAGGAACCTCGCAGAAGGAAAATTTGCAAAATTGGAGCTTCGTCGAGATATCAGAACAGCGACACATGGTACTTCGCCATGGCAAAGAAATATAGTCGTTGGGAACATTATAACCATTAGACCAATGCTTTGAATGGGTAGAAAGGCATTTATGGACATGCAAATCGCCATCCAACCATTGGGACCACGCCATAATGAACATAACAGAGTTAATGAAGGCTTCATACCCGTTTCAAGTGACCCATTGCCAAGTTACCTATTTATCCCATCACACCATGCACCGAGAACACTTTTTCCAATTGAGAGTTTGAGCCCATAGACTAATTTGATTTTGCATAGTGATCATCGTTCTCTTTCTCTCTATCCCATTACTGTGCCTAAGTTACCTTCTGAACCTGAGATTGTTAACCCTGATCGTGTATGTCGGATGAGTTGAGAACTGCAGAGAAAGTTGTTGAATAAGTTCTGATTGACCTCATGACTGAAAGAGTCATGTCAATGTCTACAGGTGTACAAGCATCATCGACAATAAGACTGCCAACCTCTTCGTCAACTGCTTGCTGAGCTGAACCATCTCGACCATCAGATGAAAAGTGAACCAAGCATAGGGATGATCTAGCGAATTCCAAATTGATCTCAACCATATTACCCGCCTATATTCCACCTCTGAGAAGTGTAGTAAATTGAGACAGTGTACCCAGAGATTTCAAATACACCTTCATTACGGTGTACCTCCCGAAGGGGATACGTGCAGTTCGAGAAGACCAAGATAAGATTACAGCGTTGAAGTTTAGTGACTTCAACCTCAGAGATCGCAAAGTCGATAACATGCTCTCCCCACATAAGTACCTGAACATAACTAAGGGGAAGAATTCGAATATAATCCCCCAGTTGTGGAATGTGAACCTCGCACAGTCCACCCTACTGAACGTCATGAAGATTCCCCACTTCAGAAGACACCAGGAGGTGAATGCATGTGTCAATTTGTTTCTTTCTTGTTACCATGGAGGTTATTTGTGGCTAAACCGTTGTATAAAAGTGGATCCAACATTGATCAATCAGATCACAGGGTTGAGTATGAAAGGACCTGATATACAAGAGTTTTATCCTGGAAAATCCATGGATCACGCTTTAGCATAGAAGATCAAGGAAACTTATGGCGATGTCGAGAAGGGAACACGAGGCTACAATGTAGCTTCTATCTAGAGTGGCGCAGTGTGCCTCGCTTGTCAATTGATTGTAGGGAAGTTAGTACGAAAGAACCGACCTACCCAAGTCACCAGTTTTGTACTCGACCTCGCAAGGAAGTGCACGGAAGGCCTTCAAATGAACTGAGTGAAGTACCTGGTGAACCAGTTGGAACTCGACTTCAGAGAAGCACAGGATCAATGATATGAATTTCATTTTGCTGGCTCTTGATCCTTATATCTTTTATTTCCTGGGAGATGATGGAAGGTACGACCTTCTCGAACATCGAGCCATTTGACCCACTGGTCGCGAAGTTCAGTACACTATGGTATTCAAGTGATGTGAATAAATAGTGGAAGTCAAATGTTGTTTCTCATACCTACTACAATCAACTGAAGATATCCATACAGTCCGAGCCTCGCATGACTCAGAACACTCTACACCGGTTCAGACCTTTGATGAAGTTCAACACAAATCGAAATTTTATTTACATCACAGCGCGCTCCGACGAACACAAGCAATAGCTTCAGTCCTACTACAACCTGACAGAGGAGGACTTGGAGAAGATCACAAAGGACCAGTTGGCAGACCTCCTTATTCCAGCAGACCCTGTGGATATATCTGACATTGACAACCCAGAAATAGCATAGGATACACCCAAACCTAGTAGGACAAAGAAGACCGAAGAGGTCCAAGAATTAAACAGTGCATCTGTGAAGATTGCTTCCATATCACCAGAGAAAGGAGGTGATGGCGAAGAGTTAGATGAAAAAGAATTCAAAAAGAAGCAAGGAGACGAGGTTGATCCCCTAAAGAAGAGGAAGGGTTCACCTCCAAAACCTTCCTCCCGAAAGAAATAAAAGGCCACCATGACCAAGATGTAGACTGTCCTCACCTCCGATGACTTCGACTTCCTCATAGCAGCCCTGAAAGATGCTTCCATGGAAATAACAGAGAAACAAGAAGAAAACTAAGAGGATATGTATGATCGAATTGAGACTGAACTCTGAGGGGTACAACAGGCCCTACAGTCCAGTTGCACAATCTCCACTGCGCCAGGAGAACTAGGATTGGGAGATGTGCCAACCCAACTCCACCGCTTAGCTGATACAGTCAAAGCTTGCCTTTGACGAGCATAGGAAGAAACAAAGCAAGCCACCCAGGCTTTGAAACAAGTACAAGGAGTACTCATAGAGAAACACAGTGCTGCAGAATAGGAAACGCTTTCTCTCCAAGGGGAGTTTGATGAAGAAAAATCACAGCTACAACAAGAAAAGGAACAGTTTCTTGCGAAGAAACTTGAAGTAAAAGAAGTGGTCAATAGAGAAATTCACTCTGTGAAAGTCTTAGAAATCAACAGGTGAACCATCTCGTAGAAGCCATCCATTAGCTACAACAACGCATATCAGATTTGGAGCTACGCATTGTACCTGAGACCCCACAAGATGTAAGAGACCAAAGAGAAGCAACTGACTGGAGCATAGTTGAAAGGATAAAGGCTCTTACCCTAGAATGTAAACAACTCACTAATCATAGTGCTCAGACCTATGAACAACTCACAGAGAACCCGGAACTGAAGGCACTGGAGTCACAACTCCAAGAGGTGAATTATCAAGATGAAAATATACAGGCACAACTGAAGTCCTTGTCAGCTGTAGAAAGAATGAAGCGCTCCCAAGAGAAACGCACTGCACAACAACAAATCCATACTATCCAGAGCAGAGTTATGGAAGTAACTCAGAGGATCCAACCTGTACAAGAAAGGGCCTATCAATTTTTTATAGAGGTAGAAGGCCAAGGAGTAGAGCTAGAGTATATTGTCACTACAGTTGAACAATGTCTAGAGGGACATATCAACGATGCAGTCATCCAAGATTTCGCTGAACAGGAGGCTATAGAAAAACAACAAGTCAAAGCAGCTCAAGCCAAGCTCGCAGCATTCAAAGCAGAATTAGTCAAACCAGAGTGACTCAGGACGAGTCATAGGTGAGTATTGGGGGCCTGTTGTCCCTTGACCAAGTTTTGGGAGATTCTTGGTCACATTGAACTATTTTGGGACTTTGATATCCTGTTGAAGATGGAGCACAAGACAAAGAAAAGATCGCGGGATCTCGTCCCCTTTTTGGGTCCTTTTTGGGGATTTGGGATTATGTAACAGGTATGGGATGTCGGCCCATCGATTTATCCATGTTTAGGCCTATTTTTTAAAGTATAAATAAGTAGCTAGGTGACATAAGTAGCAGGGCCAATAAGCTAAGTGCTAAGTGCAAGTAGGGTTTGTATATGCTCTGTGCATATTGTGAGAAACTTGTAGAGCTAAGTGCAAGTGGTTGTAACAGACTGTGAAAGGATTTGTTCTAGACCTAGCTCTGGGAAGGAGGGTCTAGTGAGGTGCACACAGATCTCCTGTCCTATGCAGAGTAGGGTTTTTGTGGCTCTATGCATGTAGATGACTGATTGAAGCTAATAAAGAAGAAGAGTTGGTGGACATAGCCCCAGGGTGGGGGTGAACCACGTAAATACCATGTTGTTATTCTTTGTGTGATGTTCTGATGTGTTTATGTCTTTACTTTCTAAGTGTTTAATATAGATAGATAAATAGATATGTTTATGCTTTGTTCTTATGATGAATCTGGATGTTATATCTGATATAGGTGAATGTGCATAGTGCTTGAATCTGCTAGATCTGATCCATTTATATATGCTAAGTGCTTAAATACATTAAATCAGGGTGACCGCTACGATGCTCTATTTTATTTGCAAAGTAGATATTGGTTAAATAATAATGAATTGACGATGCTAAGTGCTCTATTAAGTATTGTAATTATAGATCTGTGTCCTAGCTAAGGTTGCAGACACCTGACTCCTGCAACCACCCTTGCCTCTACCTCGGGTGAGACTTCATCTACTTCACAGGTGTTGTCGAAAGGGCTGGTAGTTAGGGTTTTTTTGGTGCATTGTTGTAGCATTGAACCCTAGGTCTGCCCTTGTGCCAACAACACTTCATGAAACAAGTATTCTTACAGGGAATCCATTAGATTCAAGGAGACTCAATCTCATCATGAGGAGCCTTCTCATGTACTTTCAGCTTCAGAACATGCGATGCCCATGAATTTCTATAAGGATTAATATTCTAATCAACATATCCACAGTGAGGATATGGGAAATCCATTATGGCAATTAGACATGCAAAAGGAGTATGACTCACTCCTAAAGAATTAGACTTCACATCTGGTTCCACTTCCACCAGAAAGGAATATTTTTAGGTGCAGATGGGTCCATAGGATCAAGAGGTACAAGGCTAGATAGGTTGCTAAAGTACTTCATCAGATCCATAAATATTTCTACATATTCACGAAGACTTTCAGTGAGAAGAAGTTTCAGACTTTGTGGGATCGTCTTGCAGTGTAGAACACAGTTGCCTAGCAGCTGCCATTTTCTTATTTTGATACATTATCTTTTGAGGGGGGGTTTTGTTCCCATGTGGGATTTCCTCTTTCCTCACTTTTATTCAATATTCATTAGTTGCATTTTACATGAGTACCTAATATGGCCTAGTAGTCGGGACTCATTTTTTACTCCATAGTGATGTTCAGGGGGGTGTTGGAGAAATTTCTATTTTCAGCACACTAGTTCAATGGAAGTAACACTAGTTCAGTGGGAGTTAACTGACTATGTAATGACCCCAAATCGTTACGACAACAAGCGAAGTGAAAGGTGCAATTTTTTTTTGTCTTTAGGAAAGAAGGAAACAAAGACTAGTAATTAGAACCTTCCCGGTGAGCGAGGGACAAACACAAAAGTTAAAAAACAAGCACCACCTTAAAAACAACTCTCATCACCCATATCGGGTGGCGCACGATCCTGAGCCGGGATATCATGTGCGCGTCTTGATCAATGTGCACAATGATCCAATATCAAGAGATCATGTTTCCATAGTGCGAGGGGCGCACTAGGGACCCATGCGCCACCAGAATAATTCCAACCCTTCGTCCCAACATAAACTCTCGCCTTGCAACAACCTTACAAAAATACATTCTAATATCACAATGGGTGCTTATCTACTTCTGTGTTGGGAGAACATTTGAGAAAGTTCTAAGGCGATAATCCTAGTACTTAATCCAACCATTAAGATTACCGTAAGACAAAAAATATCAAAGGCGAGCAACATGTTAAACATATTAAACCAATGATCTAAAAGCAAAATCGGTTGCTAAACTAAACAAGGGGTAACTACCTTGCTCAACATCAATAACTAGTTATCTCACCAATTAAAACTACAACTATATCGCTATCTGAAGAATTCGCATTTTAAAGATTTCACTATTTAAAACTGAAACATTAAATCTTTGTCCAACTTTAAAATTTAACATTTATATCTGACATTTTAATTAACGCATGGTTATGACCAGCTAATCAACCAAAGGAGAGTTATTTCCATTAAAAGGTGGAGTGGTAAATCCACTGTCAAAAAGGAAAATCACCGAGTGTAATAAATCGATATCATTCAAGCGATGATGTACATTGCCTGTCTATGTCATAATGTTACTGTAGTTATTACAAATAGTTGGCTTTAAAAGATTGACAAAATGAAGGGAATTTAGCAAGGAACTAGAATATAGGTACATCGTGGTCATGGTGTCACTATATTTTAAAATGATTAACGATAAAAGAGAAATAGTAAGGGATTGCAATCAACATCGCTATCAACCACCAGTAGATGTATCGCTGTGTAAATATTCAACCATGATTAAAAGTGTTTTCATATGCACACGTTGTCAAATAAACAAATAGTAAACATGTTGTAATGTAATTATAATAAACACAATCATAAAAATGATGCCTTACCATTGGTAAACATGTTGTGTATAGATTCGCTGCAATATGAAAAGTAATATCAAATTGCAGCCACACATTACACACAAATTCACTCTGAATCACATTCATTTCGCAGTCACCATTACCTAAAAATCGTTGTCTAAAATAAATTGTTATTGGTGTCTGTTAATATTCATATGCTGGTATTAATTTGTGTCTAAATATCAATCGATTCTTTGCATAAAAGTCATTATTCAATACATATAATTGTTGATGCTACGTGGTTCCTCAGTGCAGGTACAACAACAAATTATAACTTATTACTTGGATTGTCAATGGATAAAGAAAAACTACACAACAATAAATTAACTACAAATTACAACATCCATGTAATATACAGCAACGAGTTATAACTTTACTATGGATGGTCGATGGATTATAAAACTACACATATCTAAATTAATACGATTATCTAGCATCCAAGTATATACAACCACCAAGAGTCAACACATAAAGCATAAGGGTCGCAACGGTAAGTGTTAAGTATGGATGTCGTGCTAAATTCATAGTGGTACTATAAAAACGCTATCAGTACACCTATTTAAGTTCGAATCCATTGATATAAATGAAATCGATGTTAAAATTGTAAGTTAGCTATCAATAGTAATCACACTACAAAAATCAACAGTAATTAAAATCGTTGTCAAGAATCATTACACTTGTTGTCTGGGCTTTATCAAGCAATTCGATGCATTTTAAAGTGACAATTTCGCTCATTAGAGAGTGTCAAATCGCAGTTCTAATTTGTAGTATCAAGGTATCAATTGTCGTATCAATTACAATATCAATCGATGTCAATATATCATAAAATGTTGTGTCTAAACATAAGAATGGTGTTGAGTTATTCACCATCAATGTAATGTAATTTGCAGAGAAAAAAAAAACGCAAGTCAGAAGCATAAAAAGCGCAGTTATAAAGTACAATTCATAACGCAGAGTAAAAATAATTAAAAGGAAGTCTAGTGTGGCCCAAAGCAGAGTAAACTTCGTCATCCAAGTAATAAATCGCAGAGAGAAATCTCAAACCATAAGTATTAAAAAAAACCGTAGATTCAATTGGTCGTGAAAGGTGATAATCACAATGTTACTTGGCAGTCCATATGTATAAAAAGCAAACCACACAGTAAATTCTCCAGGAAATGTATCAAACGCAGACTTAAATGGCCAGGAAATGTATGGAAAAGGCAGTGATACTTCACTAGGAAATTCATCAAAACGAAGAGACCCAACGTAGAGGATCATAAGTGGTTCGCTGAGGGAGAGTATAAACAATCGTAGAGGTAATCAATCGCAACAAGGTGCAAGACAATCACTCAACCAGGAAAAATCAATAGGGGTAGATATATGGGCAACACTATCCTTCACTCATCATCCACACACAGAAAAGCAGGGCATTAGGATCTATAGGTCTATTAATATCGAAGTGATGACTGTCAATCCGGATCCTAGCCGACTTCTCAGGCGTGGACTAATGATCTAGGGATGAGGACGAAATATAAAGCACATACTCTTCAAATAATCAATAAGAAAACATAACAGTCATAGCAATCAAGGATCGGTAGTCAAGGAGATCAAATCTATGCAGCGAGCGTAAAGCTATGATGATTTTAAGTTCTCGATTAAAAACGCTAAGTAAACACTTTTATTTACACAATAACAATACATAAATGAAAGCACAAGATCAATAGTAATCTACCATGCAAAATAAAATCTTGTGTACTGTAGCCCAAGGTGACAGATCTGAGTTGTTGTCCTGCATGCTCCATCCAGCTCCCACTTGCTAACCAATGTGACGTCACCAGTACCTCCCAGCCAATGCTAGGGGTACTCTTCTTCCCCCTTAGGCCCCCGAGCCGCAAAGGGGCCACACACTCTAAACCAAAGAACAACTAGCAACCAAATCGCCTCGAAAGGTCGAGCTACCACTCGTACCCGAGTTGGGTATCCCAAATCCCATAAGATAAGTCAGTCAAGTCAAAAATTCTGCAACGTAATGTTACACATGAAAGAAGAGATCCATACTCCTCCTCCTCCATCCTTTATATATAGTTTCTAAGTGATTTATTTCCCAAATTCTCATCTAATTTAATTTTCAATAAATAAATTCAGAAAAATCCCCCCCCGCACACATGTCACCCATCCCCTTAGTTGCACCAGAATTTAATTTCAATAATTAATTATTTACTCCTATTTCCCTCACACACCTAAAAGCATTCCTAGAATCACTCCTAGGTGTCTCCGTATTCCCTTACACATTTTAATGACTTATGCCCTTACTAAATTCCTAGTTGAGTTCAATTTAGAAAGTTCTTAAAGGCAAGATTCCTTACTAAGTTAGTCATTCTACTTTTTCCTTATGTTTCCCTTTTTCTTTATGTTTCCCCCTTTTTCCCTTAGTTTCCCAATTCTTTTTAAGCTTCCCTCTTTTCCCTTTTTTATCTAAAACTCAAATTATCAAGTGTAGAAAATTACCTTTTACCCCTCTTCCCTTTTAATTAATAAATTTTAATTAGCATATGTAGAAAAACAGTCAATTCCCTTTTTAAAATTTTAATCCCTCAAAATAATTTGATTTTAATAAATTAATCAAATTTTTTACCCCCTTTTCGTCACATGTTTAATGATTATTATTATTATTATTACCACAAGTATCACCTAGACCTAGATTTTAATTTCTGAGGCTGGGCAACATTTTATTAGGGATTTTTTTTTTAAATCTTTCTTATCACATTATTCATTCTAAGGCCATCTAGGTTTATTCACTTATTAATTAACAACATGACATGCCCTTCAGGATGCACTAGGTTCTCCAAGGGTGTCACTCACCTCATTATGTTTCCCTTGTGCTACGTGCCCTTCAGGATGCACTACATCCTCCAAGGGTGCCACTCACCTCTTTTCATTTTTCTTGTCGACATGCCCTTCAGGACGCACTATGTGATCCAAGGGTGCCACTCACCTCTTGACTGACTTTGTAGACATCAAAAACCCCTCGAGTCAATACTCTACCAGGTGATCTTGTGGGAGACTAAGGGCCTCTAAGGAATAAGGCCCATGCCTTATTGCGCACCCCTTAGAATCATCGTGAGCGATTGTCACAGTCTTCCCTCACAACATCGTGGGTCTTCTCGAAATAGGTAATCGTTAACCTACAGTTCAAGCCACGACGGGAGTGCTAGTAGGCTATGCTAGGGTTGTTTTCCACACCTCTCCCTCAACGTCTCTGGTTTTCATGCATGACCCCTCTACTCCACATGTGAGTTTGGTTTGCAAGCTATTATCAGCCTACATCATCAATGAATCATGTCAGAAATAAAATCAATCATCATAACATATAATCAGATGTGCATATGTCATATCAACAATAATAAAAACCCAATAGTTCACTCCCTGACTCGATCTGGAGTCCAAGGGGTTTCATCGATCCCTCCGCATCCTTGAGGTCCATAGTCCTGCACACTCAGGAGAACCCAGTCAATAGCACCTGTCTATGTCAAAACAACAAAATAACATGTCATCATATCCATAATGCCTCATAATCATAATCAGACGCCCAATAGTATAATAATCCGGATCACTTGTAAGCAAGTGTCCTCAAAGAATAAGTTCGCTCAGTGCGCACAAGAGCAGGATGTTACATATACCCCCTCTTGGTCTAAGCTTCATCCTGAAGTTTCATAATATAAATTGCTGAAATAAATGTGTATCATAGTATCATAAGTCTATCTATCGAACAAAAATGGAAACTGCTTGCGCATATCATATGCATTCTCCCAAGTCGTCGAGTGTGGACTATAGTTGTCCCACTGGACCTTGACTTGATCTACTGTTCGATGTCGTAGATATCGAATGTGATGATCCAGTATGTGGATCAACTCAGCCATGAGCACCCCCTCATCCGATACCTACAAGGAAATCATGTCAATAACATGTGTAGGATCACTAATATAATGTCTCAAAACAGATATGTGAAAAACATCATGCATACGCCTCAAATAATTAGGCAAGGCTAGTTGATAAGCCATGAGCCCCAATCTCTCCACAATCTCGAAAGGTCCCACGAACCTAGTAGAGAGTTTAACTCCCTTTCCAAACTTGATCGAACTCTTATGTTGTTTTACCTGCAAGAAGACTCGATCGACAACTTCATAACTATGGTCGACACGACGCGCATTGACATAACTCTTATGTCAATCCTGTGCTTCTTTGATCCTTTGTCTTATTGTTTGCAATTGATCTTCCATTTCTTGGATCGCTTATGGTCCCACCAGGACCCTATCCTCAATTCGATCCCAACTCAAAGGTGTCCGACATGGTTGCCCATAAAGGAACTCGAAGGGTCCCATCTTAATGGTGCTTTGGTAACTGTTGTTATATGTGAATTCTACCAGGGGAAAGAATTCTTCCCAATGCTTCTGTTGATCCATCACATACATGCGAAACATGTCTTCCAAGATTTTTTTTGTTCGTTCAGTCTGCCCATCAGCCTCCGGGTGATACACAGTACTAAAGTTAAGTTGGGTTCCCAAGGCCTCATGGAAAATAGTCCAAAATCGTCCAGTAAACACCGATCCTCGATCGGATATAATCCTCTTAGGCACGCCATGCAGGCCCACAATATCACTGATGAAAACTCTAGCTATGTGTTGGTTATTTACTCTCCCTTCTCTACCATTTGAGTTATTGACCCAGGGTTCATGTCTTTTCAGGTTTCCAACAAAGCCTCTAAAACTATCATTCCTCCTAGTGAACCAGAAGGCAACACAACACACAGAATGCGCTGCTCAGTCTCACCCGAGATAGATTTAAATGGGTGGTTGTAAGACTCAGGTGTTTACAACCCAGGATTAAGTATGAGATAGGGGTTCGTTATTCAGGGAAAACTATTATAAATGGTGATTGCAATCTACTATTATTTGCGATTATGCATTGTCTTCACAGTTTATTCCCTTAACACACCACCGTATTCCATAAAAATATAATGACTCATTCATTAAGCACAACAATTAACCGCTGAAAGAAAGTAAAGACATACATGAATTCATCAAATTACACAGATATTACCATGGTTCACCCCCTCCTGGGATACATCCACAAAGATTTGGCTCTTGGATCTTTTATTATGGTAGTTCTGCATCTCAAGCACTGCATGCTTACAATTCTCCTCAGATGGGTAAGATATATGTGAGGTGAACTAGATTGCACCAGGCTCCTCAGCCTACAATCTAATCCTCATATATTCCTTCTCTCCTCTCCCCTATAGCTCAACAACTTACAAAATATTTCATCATAACATTACATATTGTATCGGCTTGTCCATAACCAGTATGAACAATACAAAAGTGAACTAATTAGAAACCAACCTTACATAACAAAAAAAGGGAACTTGTTATTATACGTACATATCTATATTTATATCTATTGGAATCTTCAACTATTTACAACGTATTAAAAAACTCTAACCCTATTGATGTTAGGTCTTCCTCCCATGCGCGTGTGTTGTTCTTCCTTCCAGTTGTCTCTTTCCTTGTGCACGCTTTCTTCCATGCGCACGTGTTGTGTTTCCCTCCAGCTGTTACTTCAGTTTCTGCATGCTTTATTTCCCCATGATCATCCTTCTTTCCACTTCATCCTTTCTTCTTTCCACTTTGGCTTGCTGCCAATAGGCCCCCAACACTGACATGTGTCTTGTCCCCAGCCACCTAATCCTTTTGAGCTTCCTCGGTCTCCTTGGTGATCGTCTCGAACTTTTCCTCTAGCTCTACTGCTTTTGTCAGTGCCTACGCAGTCTTCTCCTTGATGGTGTCCACTACCTGGGATGCCACTTCATTGCTGATCAATCCTGTACATTCTGCCTGGGTATGTTCTATCTGTGTCTTAACTACCTCTTCTTGTGCGAGTACTTTGGCTACCCATTCCTGCAATGGCTCTATTTGAGCCTGGCGCTCTTGTTTTTGCGTTTGTGCAGTGATGATTTCTGCCTACATCTTCTTCATCTCCTGCCTCCCTTTGACTCGTTCTAGGATTTGTATGGTCTTCTACCTCTGCTTGATCTCTTCGATCGCTGCACTGATCCTTTCCTCTTCCTGGTCCCACCGTTGGACCTGTGGATCCTCCTCCAACCTTTTCCAAAGCTACGCTGCTTTATCAAACAAGTCAGCTGATGTGTTAACCTGCTGCTATATTTCCTGCAACTGCATTGTTGCATCCTGTTTCCCTTGCTCCTTAACTGCCAGTGGAGTGGTTGGTGTGAGCTATTCTCATAGATTCTCGATCTCCTTCTGATATTGATCAATTTCTTGTGTAATCCAATCAATATTTTCTGTGGTTGCAAATTCCTCGTTCTGCGCACCTGTGGAATATTATCATAAGTTCCTACCACTTTATGCTCCAATCCTTTTAGGCGCTCCATTTCTTCCTCGGTCTTATATTTGGCCTTCTCGTAGCCTACTTTCAATTCATCTTGTTCCTTTGATTCCTGTTCAATTTGATTAATTGTTTGTGTGCACGAGACTGTACCTCATGGTTGATGCTCACCTGCAAACTGTGTAATGCCCCTGATGGTATCCTTTTCAATACAAGTTGGATCTGGTTCAAGTCTTTCAAGGGTGTCTTCCCCACAATTTATTCCATGTGCAACATGTTGGGGTTGATATGGAATGATGTGTTTGGATGCGATACCCCCTTACTTGTCTTTTGATCTTACTCTTGAACTCTTCCTTATGTTTGTGGTATTGATGGCTCTATGCCCCTGTTGCGGCTTTCTATCTGTGCTTCCCCGAATTTCTTGAGGAATTCCCTCATTTTTGCCAGCTCTTTTTGTAGTTTGTCCCTGTGATGTGCTGCATGGTCAAAATCCTCTACTAGACAATCCTGAACCATTCTGGTAATCATTTCCCCATATTTAGGTGATGTTCGTTGCACCTTTGATTTCTTGCACGCACCTCTTGCCTGCGCTACTGGTCTCTTAGTTCCCCTTGATTCCTATGTATTGGGATTTGGGGCAGTCTCCTACGCTCCCTCAACTTGTTTCTGTTGTGCGTTGGTCTGTTGTGTAGTCTCTTTCTTCCCCTTCTAGGTTCCTTTCTTCTTTAACCCTTTGTCTGCCTAAGTCGGTTTGCCTTGGCCCGTTCTTGGTTTCTTAGTCACTTGGATTTCTAGAGGTTGTGTTTCCGCCTGCTTTGCCTCTCCTTTTGTTGTTCTTTCTGGTACTTCCCGGGTAATGGCTGGGATCCTCCATTCATCGGGTCATTTTCTAATGACCATGTTGATGTCACCCTCTATGATGCAGCAGTGCATCTATAGCCACTATTTAGCCGGATCCTTCCTTGCTTGTATCCACATTGTTTGTCCTGTGGATTGGAAATTAGCGATGTCTGCATATCGCACGACAACCTCTGGTGTTAATCTACACGATCGGCTGATGGATTCCTGTATGTCTCGTAGGTATGCTTCAAATATGATCCAATTCTCCCTCTTATGCCTTGCATGCAGCCCAACTCTCAGCAATAGGTATCTTGGTCCTGCTAGCTGTGGTCTAGTACAAAAAATTACATACCCTGGTTCTCACCATCCCATGAAGGTTATTAGGGTAATCAGCCATGAGTAATGGAAATCTGTTCCTAGGTCCTATGCATCCTTGCAATACTCTTGGAATAATTTCAATAAATACGACACCCAACTCATTGAGGTTCCTTCTACGCACTGAGCTACAACTGCAATGACTCCAGCTGGTACTTCCTCTTTGCGACATTTTCTTAGCAATTTACAGGGTAAGATTTTTGCACCCAATTGTGTGTCTATGTTGTTGATTCATTTGATCATGATGCCTCTCCTTCCCTTGGCGATGCCATACTTATTCTTCATTTCTTATGCCAGCGCTTTCTCCTTGGATTTTTCATCCAGAATCAACGTGGGATCCATACCCTGGGTTTGTAACCCTCTTATTTGCACGATAATCTCAACAATTATGGGGACAGGTTTTTCCAGCCATATGTCCCCTCCATGTGTGATTGCTAAAAGCTGCTTGGCGCATGCCATTGTGTATTGGCCTCTACCAAAATGTGGTTTGTTCAGCAGACCTAAGATTCATGTTTTCTCCAGCCCAGTTGCTCATTGGTATGGTTGGTTAATCGGTTCTCCAAGTTGAGTTGTGCCTATGGTATGTATAAAGATCCTCTATGCAAGTTCTGGGAACTTGGTCTCGTCTGACACATCATGGTCTGGATATTTGAGCTTCTCGACATGGCCCAGTAGTTGTGGACCTACCTATACTCAAGTTGGTATGCATGGTAGAACAATTTCTACTACAAGTTTCTTGCGGGGTGAGCTCAATATTTGTACTTTGTCTTCCTGCTGCGGTGGTTGGTTTGAAGTTCCAGTATCTTTCGATTGCTCCCCCATCAACCATTCTGGCCAAGCCGAGGCATCTTCAACGATCTCCCTTGTTGTTTTTCCAGAGATGGTCATTTGAGACCCGTTTGGATCCATTGTTGCTTCTGAATTCTGTGTCGTTCCATTAACTTCCAGGGCTTCTTCGGTGCTTTCTTGTTGCACTTCCTTTTCGGTTTCCACTTCCTGGATTTGATGTTGCTGCGCTGCTGCGGGTGTATCCACTTTCATGGCCTCTTCTTCTGGTTATTGAATCTCTTCCCGAATCAGTGTAGAATTTATCGATATCTTCTCTAGGGATGGGATTTCGTTGATATCGACGATCTCTGGCTGCTGCTATTCATTCTCTTCCAATGGTCCTTGTGACCTAGTTTGAACCCTAGTCGGTCTAGCAGTATGGCTTGCTTCTGTTGGCTTCGGTGGTGCCATGGTAGTGACTATGGAATGTTTGTTGGGTTCGAATAACTTCTGCGATCTCTTTAGTCTCTCTCTATGCATTCTGGATGCTATTACTCTCTGTCTCTTCTCCTTTTGTGAATAGACTAGTTGCTCCCGTGCTCACGTGTTGTATTGGATTTCCATGAAGCTTTTCGAGGATGATTTATTCATTATGGGTTTAATGCACCATAACTTTGTGTTCAATGCATCTATGGAAGTTTCGTAGTTTCCATTATGCTTTCTTTGTCTTCTCCAGTTGGCACGATTAATGTGATTTTCCATCTGTCCTTTCTATCCTTTAATTCCACCTAGTGTTGTCCTGTCATACTGCGTTTTTCGACTTTCCTTTTCCCGCTTGTTTTCCCTTTGTATATAATCGTTGTTCTCACCTTTGCCGAATTTGTTTTTCTAAATTTATGTGGCCTTTCTATTTCTGGTATACTATGCCTTCTTTAGTTTTGTTTCCTTTTTTTCTCTTTTTTCGATATATATATATAT
>ML788693.1:0-54703 GCA_009831015.1 Picea engelmannii | reverse complement strand
ATTACTGCATGGTGGGTGGTTGATTGTCCTTATACAACTTCAGTTGGCTCCCATTGATCATTCCTCTGATTTCTACACCTGCTAAATCTCTTAACTCTACATCTCCTTCGTCTGTGACAGATTTTACTTCGTATGGTCCTAACCAATGAATTCTAAGATTTCCCAGGTGCTGAAATGATTTGTTGTCATACATCAATACTAGATCTCCTTCCTTGAATGTTTTCTTCTTGATGTGTCAATTGTGCCAAGATTTATCTCTTGCTTTCTTCACTTGTTGATGGAATCCTGCCAATATTCAGTCTTCCTCCATGGTTAATAATTGATTCAGTCTCTCCTATACTACGCCTCATTTTGTCATTTGTGTGATAGTTGCTACGCACAAGATGGGTACTAAAAATTCTAATGGCACTACTGCTTCTTGGCCATAAACTAGTTTAAACAGTCTGTGCCCTATCAACTTTTTGCATGTAGTCCTGTAGGCCCATAATATTGTTGGTACTTTAAGGTCCCAATAGTCTCTCTTGACATTACAGATCTTTGTCAGTGTGTTGTCCAAAATGTTTTTGAAGGATTCCACTGTGCCATTTTCCTGTGGATGATACTGTGTGCTCTTCTAATGATGAACTTCAAACTCTTTAGTCATCATGCGAATGATGTTGTTTATGAAGTGTGTGCCTCAATCGATCATCAAAACTCTTGGGCACCCAAATCTAGTGATTACTTGTTCGAACAAAAAGTGTGTTGTTGTATCTACACTGCAATCTTTTACTGGTGTGGCTTCTGCCCATCTTGTTAGATATTTTGTCACAGTGATAATGTACCTTTCCCCTTTTCCTTTGGCTGGTGGGTTAATCGGTCCCACAAAGTCGATTGCCCATTTGTAAAATGCATGTAGTGTTACTTGTGGTCATAGTGGAATCTCGTCTCTTCTATTAGGTTTTCCTACCCTTTGACAAACATCGCATCTTTGACAGTACTCCTTCGAGTCTCTGTGAATCGTTGGCCACCATAGTCCTGCGCATAATACCTTATGCATGGTAGCTTTCCCTGCATAGTGTCCTCCTGCTATTCCCTTATGGGTTTCTGCTAATATTCTTGGTCTTTCATTCTCTAATATGTATCTGTGAAAAATCCTATATGCGCCAATTTTATATAAGTGCCCTGCAATCAGTTGATAGTTGGTTGTGCGGACTACCAGATTCTTCTTCTGTGTGGTTGTATATTCTTGCGGTGTATTACTTGCAGTAAAGTATTGAATGATATCTATGAAGTATTCATCAACAATTTGTATTGAGAATAAATGTGCATCCAAAAAGTTGTCTTCTCAGTTCGTAGGTTCTTCTCCATTTGTGACCCTTGATAGGTGGTTAGGTCCTGCATTCAATTTTCCTGGTTTAACTATTACTTCAAAGTCAAATTCTTGGAATAGTAGTAACCATCGATAGATTCTCCCCCACAAAATTGGCTTTTTGAATAGGTATTTCAGGGCTGAGTGATCTTTGAACATCTTAAAGTGTTTCCCCAATAGGTAATGCCTAAACTTCTCCAATGCATAGACCATGGCTAGGCCTTCTCTTTCCGTCGTGTTATAATTCTTTTCTGAGTCTGATAACTTTTTGCTTGCGAACATTATCGGGTGATCCAAGTCTCTTGTTCCTGGCTACGCCAAGATATCTCCGAGTGTTATCATTGATGCATCTACATGCACATGGAATGTCTTTTCCTAGTTTGGAAATACTAATATCGACGCAGTGACCATATTTTCCTTCAAGGTAACAATATCGTGTTGACACTTGTCATTGCACTGAAACTTCGTATCCTTCCTCAAAAAATTTTCCATTGGTGTTGTGATCTGTGCATATCCTTTGATAAATTTCCTGTAATATCCAGTATGGCCCAACGTTGCTCTCAGCTGATGGACTATTTTTGGTGCTGACAAGTTAACAATGACTTCGATCTTTGCCGGATCGACCAATAAATCTTGTTTGCATGCTATATGGCCCAATAATATCCCAAACGGTGTTCCAAATATGCATTTCTTGATGTTCAGTGATATCTGGCAATGTCTGCATCGTTCTAACATCAGACGTAAAACTTCCACATGGTTTTTCAATAGGCTATATACTAACCAATCATCCAGGTATACTTCAAGAAACTGATGGATGAATTCCTTAAATGCTGCAATGACCACTCTGGAAAATATTGTTGGTGCATTCTTTAGTCTAAATGGCATGATTGTGTACTGATAATATCCCCATTCTTTCGCAAACTTGGTCTTGTGTCTATCATCCTGTGCTATCTTAATCTGATGGTAGCCCGAGAATCTGTCAGTGAATGAGTAAGCCTAATTTGCTACCATGTTCTCTAACACTTCATCTGTGAACGATGTAGGGAATGGGTCATGTAGGCATGCATCATTCAACTTCCTTAAGTCGATGCATATACCGATCCCTCTTCCTTGTTTCTTGTCATGTACTACCATCGGGCTTGTCCATTCTGGCTCCTCAACTGGTTCGATGATGCTGACTTAGAGCATCCTGTCGATCTCATATTCAACTTTATGTTTATATATAGGGTTCATTCTATAGGTTCGTTGTCTCATAGGTCTTGCTTCAGGTCTGAGTGGTATCTTCATTTTGCCCAGTTCTTCGTCTATACCCTTCATCTCTGTGAATGTTGTGGGAAAGAGGTCATTGTATTCGCATAACAACTCTGTGATACTTTCTACTATTTTCTCATGCCAGTAATCTCCAATGTTGGCCATTTTGGGTTGCTCGGCTGTCCTGATGTTAAATTTATTTACCTTTATTGGCACAGAAATGACTTCCGATTCGATGGGTGGTCCTTCCACATCTCTCTTTCCCTCTACTTCTTCAATCTAAATATCACGCAGATCATATTCATTTGGGTTTTCTTCCTTTACATGGTAACATGACAATATTTCCTTAACTGTCTACTTATTCCATTGTTTCTCTTCTGTGATAAGTTATGTTTCCATTTCTTTGATGAATATCAATCCTTTGAACCATTTAAAGGATGCGTCTATGTTGGGGTTCTCATGCTCGAATGAGAAAGTGACTATGAAGTTTTGTTGCAATGTCCTCCATGTTGTAGTTCCTTTGCGCAATTTATGATCCGTATACCAATTCGTTGGTATTCCTTCTAGAGTATGTATGAAGTGATGAGGCCATTCCTATGGTTGTGTCATTTTCCACAACATTCTACATGCCTCCAAGTGTTCCGTTGGTGCTCCATGTCCTTCATATTTCTGTTGTGTATTATTTTTTTTTTCTGTGCCGAACCTTATGCACAGTAACCTCTTACATTGATACCAGTCTGTGATTGTCTCTTTCTATGTGCCCCATCATCTTGTCGACGTGGCCTTCAGTGCTAAGTCAAGTGATAACAGTCTCTATTTCTCTAAGACTTCGTCTTCATACTATGTCAATAATGTTTCCAAATCATTTATTTCTGTGCCTACCCATCTCACTGCGTGGTCTATTCTTGCACATATTCTCATGGATACTTTATGTAGCCTCTGCTGACAGTTTTCTAAACTAGTGTCTGAGTTTGTTTCACATAAAGTGATGCTTCGCCAACTAAGTATCTCGTTTGCAGTTGGGTTTACAGAATCCTGATCGTGCGTAGTTGTTCTGTACAACTGGTCAATTTCCTCTAAGTCTAGGCAAGTAGGTTCTACAAACCTCTTCCCTTCGGATGGGTATAATCAGGCGATGACCCTATATTCTCCGGAATCAAATGTCATTTTCCTGGTCTTCAAATTGATTGTGGCCTGGTTGTCAAATTCTCAATCCATACCAAGCAATGTCAGGTAGGGTGTTGTGTCATCTACTATTTCAATGACTTCAAAGACTGCTTTAGTGCACACTCCATCACGATCTACTATCACTCCTTTCAGTCTACCTATTGGTAGGACTATGTGCTAGTTTTCTAGTTTCAATTGAACATGTGAGTATCCCAATGTGGGTTGTCCCATGCATTTCCATGTCTTCTTTGGTAATACATTCACTTCGGATCCTAGATCTGGCCAGTATAATGTCTCCCATATTGAAATCCCCAATGTTAGCATTCAGTCTAAATTCTCTACTTGTTCTTCTTTTTGTGTGTAGGTGATTAACTGTTTTAGGTTCTAGCTTTCCTTCCGTCTCGCTGCTACACTTTTCTAGGTTGTTTTTCAATATTTTCATAGATGATGGATCACTTAATACTTTCACACATGATTGAAAAAAGCCTTTGATTGTACTTACTTTTCCCATGGGTTGCATCCCATTGGTATGATATAATGATAGAGGCATCTCACATTCTAATGCTTCTTGGTGTTGTTGCGCAGTGGAAGTTGACGTTGTGTCCTCCTTCTGAAATTCTTGTCTAGCCTCCTTAAAGGTCACCTTTTAGTTTTGCACGTTGAACTTCTTTCTTGGTTCAATGTTCTTCTTTACCCATTAGTTCTGCATTGGTTGCTTTCGAACTACGTCAGTGCCTGTTTTAGCTCCTATGTGGGTAACTATGTTGATATTCCGTCCTTCATCCCTTGTTTCAGCTGAAATCCACTGAACATTCTGATTGTTCTGGTTCCTTTTTTCCTGAATATTCACTAGTAGTGCTGGACATTCCTCTGTATCGTGGTCCGATGCGTGACAATACATACAAGTTGCTGGTGGAAGCGAACATTCCCTTGCATAATGTTCCGGTTTCTGGAAATTGTGACATGTGACTAGTCCTCTACCTCGTCTGAAACCTCCTCTAGTTCATCCTCCTCCTTTGTAGCCTACTCGATCACCTCTCGATGTGTTATACTGTGGTTCCTGATTGTACTGTGTGGTATTGTACTAGGGTTGTGTCAGGTTGTACTTTGGCTGTGCATTATTGTATGGTTGTTGCGCAATATTATACTACTGTTGTGCAGTGTTGTATGGAGCTAGGGCCTAATTAAACTGTGGTGTTGCTTGCCCAATCATCATTTCGGCATGTACCCTATATGCCTCTGATGTTCTTTCCCGCATCAGCTCCATAGTTCTTCAATCTTTATCATCGTGGCCCACTGACTTGCAAAAGGTGCAATATGAAATTTTTGGAACTATTTGGTACTTATGCATCATCATGCAGTGATAAGGTTCGTGACCTGGTTTATTTCATATTTATCACCATAATCCTCCCACTGGTAATGGATTCGACATTCCTACTGCCATATACTGCGCGAATGTTGGAAATTCATTCTTATGGTGTCCTTCCGTCCTACATGTGGTACACCAAATGAATTCTCATTTGTCATTGTTCTTATTCTGGTTCAACTGAAATGTGAGGTTCTTCAAATCCTACTTCAATTCTTCAATATCTCAGTGTGTCTTCTAGTACTGGTTCTCTTCCAGTTGCAAGGCTACCTGCAGAGCCTCTCCCTGCATTTGAAATTTTTGTTGTCGTAAATGGTAGTTTAAGTGTGGTAGTAGTGAGTTGAAAAATAGGTGTCGATGTTGCATATCGATCATAAGGTAGTTTATCTTTCCCTTCAATCGCTTGAATCTTTGATCAATCTCCCATACAGATTCTCTTGGTTTCTATATTATTTCGTGTTAGAATATAGAATATGGTGTGCTCATTTTACCGTTGACGATACCTTCGTCACCCAACCATAGGCCGAAGCCTCCCTCCGAGCACCTTAACCTTGACTGAGAATTCATTCGGAAGAAAACCCTAGGCTAGATAGCCAAACAAAGAGTAGCACACCTTTCCCAGAGACTTGTGCATCACAAAAAAAGATGATCAGATAGTTCAAACCCTAGCCAAGAGATATTCAAGACAATACTGAAAACTTGCTGCTATTGCAGCTGCACCAGCATCTTTCCTCCAAACCTGCGCACAAGACTGCAACTACAGTGTGCACCAAACTGGGAACTGCAATTCTGTGATGCTGTCAAATGAGAACTAGCGCCCTATATTTATAGTGGTTCTGCTAGTTTTGTTGGGGCTGACTTCCCCTTTTGGATATGTGTCTGTTCAATATATTATTATTATTTCTGGTCGACTTCTTCTCTTGGAGGCTAATAGACTAATATAAATTATCTTCTTGAGCCGAAAAGGCTTCTAGGGTTATTATCCAACTCATTAGGGTTTCTCTTGCTTCCTGGAGTCTTCTATTCTCGTCAGGTTCACACGTGGAGGTAAATACCTCCCGCATCTACCATAATATTAACACTCCCTCCTAGTTAGAGAGGTATTTACAGGTAATTGACTTGAGCACAAAAACATACCATTTACCCGGTAGCATCAATATAGTCATCTAGACTATTTCATGACTAGATCATGAGCAACACCATCACCATCAGCCGCATCAATTCTTGAAACCATACTTCATATGAGTAATTAGATATGATGCTGGATAGGTCACTCTCACCATAGAGTGATACAAGAGGAGTGAAAGTTATGAATTGTTTTCCGTCTAGAAAATCTATGTTCATCATCCATCTGAATGATCATTATCTCCAATAAACTATTGATAGTCTTGAAGGCAATTAGAACAAGGATAGAGAACAATTGTGTCTATTCATAGTAGTACATAACTACAATCCAGTGGTTCACTACCACATCAAGTAACACACAAGTACTTGATCAACAACATATGGTTGCGAACGGTGAAACATATTCACCATAGTAGTCCTCATCTACTGTCATACAGTCTTCATAACAAACATCTGATAGCAATCTACATAGAAACAATGTTATGATATAGATTGAATTATCTGGGCCAATATTTCACTCACATCTGTGAGCTCTGAAAGAATATCTTCCTCACGAACAGTGGAACATATCCACCACAGTAGTATATCTCTATTGTTTAGAGACAGGTAGTCTCCATAACAATCATTTGATGCCATCCTGCATAGAAAAATATTGTTAAAGATAAACTGAATCCTCTGGGCCAATGTTTCACTCACGTTTGTGATATCTAAAAGAATATATGCCCTCATTAGAAATGGGCTATCTGCCCTATTCTTCATAAACAATAAAGAAGGATTGTCTCTGATTTCTGAGCCTGGACCATTTCTCACCCTGGGCCATTCTTCCTACACTAATTAAAGTGCACCCTCAAGAGAATGTATAAACCCTAAGAAATGTTTGGACCATTCTCCACCCTAGGCCATTCCTCCTACACTAATTAAAGTGCACCCTGGAGAGAATGTATAAACCCTAAGGAATGAATGTCCGTGATTGTTGAGCCTAGACTATTGCCCACCCTAGGCCATTCCTCCTACACTTATCAAAGTGCACCCTGGAGAGAATGTATAACCCTAAGGAATAACTGTCTGGACCATTCCCCACCCTGGGCCATTCCTCCGACACTAAACAAAGTGTAACCTGGAGAGAATGAGTCTTCCCTAAGGAATGTTTGTCCTGCATCAACCTCCAAAATGGACCATTCTTCGAAACTGCTCACAATTGTGAACTTCGAAATAATGACTGCTCGGCGAGGCAGACCATTCTACTTGACCACTACTCAGAGTGACTGCCAAGAATAATGACTGTCCTAGACCACTCCCCATGTTAATCAAAATGGAAAGTCGATATCTATGATACATCAACAATCAGTCTGCCTCCCATGTTAACTATAATGGGAAGTCATTGTCCATTAGAAATCTCAATCCACTTTCCGAACAGGAAAGCATCTATCCAATCTGGACTATTTTTCAATTACAAAGATAAATTCTCCCTCCTAACTGGAGAGTTATTTAAATCACAAAAATAAATGTTTTTCAAAAATATTTTTCCGTACCTTCTCTTAGCTTGGATAATTTTCTCATTCCCCGTCTTCTCTCGGAAATATACAAACTTGATTCTGGATAGAAGTTTTGTCAGGATATTTGTTGTTTGCTCATCAGTGGGAATATACTCGAGCTTTACTTCTCCTTCCTAGACTTCATCATGGATAATGTAATACTTTTACTTTAGTTTGGAACATTGTGAAGGCTTCAGGTAGATCTAGATGATAGAGTATATCATAGTTGGAGAGCTTGAAACATATCCAAGTAGCACTTCTTCTGTCATCATGAGATCTGATTTACTGAGTAGTCATCTTGATGTTATAGGAAATCTTCACCATGCTTCTGTTGTGCACTGGAGGTTCTTCACCAAGTTGTCTTCTTCTTATCTGCATACAAGAGTCTCTTTCTGGTATGTCTCAAAGTCTTGAGATTGCTCTTCATACGCTCTTTATTCAATTTCTCTGGAGAACATTCTTTGCATTTATATGATGTAGAACTCCAACTCATGGATGTTGCAGATGATATAATGACTCATGTAGTGATATGTCTAGTGTACTGGAACAAGTAATCATCATAGTCTTCTCCCTCCATCTGAGAGAACCTCTGGTTCTGGATCTCACAATGCTTTCATTCATAAGTCTTCCATAGTTCTTCATCATGACTTTCAGTTCTTCTACTTGATTTCTTTTATATCATGCTTGGTAGTCTTGTGATTATTGATGTAATGACTGGTTGTTCTGGCTTTTCTTTCTTTCTTGGAATCTTCATGTTCTTCTTCATGTTTTTCATTATCTCTTGGGTTCATCGAGATTCCATGTTATATAGATTCCACTTCTTCCTTTCATCATAGGTTCATGGATATGGATGGAAAACCAGGAATACTTTAAGGCTTTTCTTCGAAGAGGTCTTCTTCTGCAGTTGAGTTGAACACGTACTGTCTTTCATGGCTGCTACCATGGATATATACATTTCATCATCTTCAATGGATCATAGGATTAGCTCCCTCCTAATCCTTGCTTCATGTAAGAGTGCATATAATCGACTCCCTTCGTCTGATAGAGTCCATACTTCCATATACATCCTTAATATACAATTGGCCCTCTCTGTCTAACAGAGTCCACGCTTCTGTCTTAGTTTTCGTCATAAGTCTTTCTCCAATTTCTCTTGATGTCTGAATTCTAAGTCTCTTTAGGATTGATTCTGATTTTGGCTTATCTTGTAGTTCTTACATAGGTATAGTTCTTCTTGGAACACATTAAGAGATAGATATACAAGATACGTACAAAGACGATGCAAACAAGATATGTACAGAAAATAAGAAGAATGTTGTTACCTTTTTAGTAGAAGAAGTCTCTTCCATCCTGCTTAGTCTTCTTTGTAGGTTCCTTTTCTTCAGAAATTGATGCTTCATGTTTCTCTTTCCTTTTATTTACTCGGGACACTAGTTCCTGTAGTGACTGTACTTTTGACAGTTGAAGCATTGTATTTCTGAAATGTCTTTCTCTTGATTTGGCTTCCTCCTTAAACCAAACTTTCTTTTGTTCCTGAAGTTCTTGAATCTTGCTGTGAAGGCTTGATCATCATACTTATTTTGGGGTTTATATTTTTCATTGATCCTTGATTCTTCTTGAGCACAACAAGTCCAAAGTTCTTCAAATGTTGGGTATTCCTTCCTTGTGTTCATGCTTGCAGAAAATGCATCCCATGTCTTGGGAAGACCATTGAGTAATATGTTCACCAATTCCTTTTATGAAGTGATCTCTTCAATATCTTGTATTTGATCTCTTAACTGGGAAATACTTACAAAGTATGATTTTATGTTGTCATCATCATTCATCTTCATGTCACGAAGCTCATTCTTCAGACTCATAACTTGTCCAATGTTTTTGACTGAGAAGAGATTTGTTAGGGCATCATACATCTTCTTCGATGAGTCAAGATGGGAGATGTAGGGTATCAAGTGGTATTTTATGGAATCCACTATGATACTCATGGCATTGATGTCAACATCTTTGAACTTCTCCATAGTTGTAACATTCTGCGGTTCCTTCTCTTCTTCTTCTTTAAACTCTGGCTTCACGATCTTTCCTTTCACAATATCTAGCACTTTATTATTAGAAAGGATGAGGTCAATCCTTTTATTCCATGCTCTGAAGTTAGAAGCTGCATCTAGCTTGTTCTCAAACTTCATAGATTTCATCATGGCTTGCTTGACTTGGTCAAACCCTAGATTTGACCAGAAATCCAAACTTCACGTCTTGGCCTTCTGAGAGTACCAAGAGACGCGTTGGGCTAGGGCACACTGATATATCCAGAGATTAGGTCAATATCGTCACTTAAGGTGACTCGACAAGAGGTTTAGGGTTTTTGCAACTGCTTCTGCTAGTAACCCTAGTTGCAGTTCCTTTGGAAGCTTCTCCTGCTAGTAACCCTAGCGACAGTTCCTCAATGAGATCAATGTCTAGCGGCTATGTTTCCTTCCAATGTTTTAGGCTCACTGAAGGGGTGTGGGCCCATAACCTATTAGAATATAGAAGATGGTGTTCTCATTTTACCATTGACGATACCTTCATCACCCAACCATATGTCGAAGCCTCCCTCCGAGCACCTTAACCTTGACTGAGAATTCCTTCGGAAGCAAACCCTAGGCTAGATAGCCAAACAAAGAGTAGCGCACCTTTACCAGAGACTTGGACATCACAAAAAAAGTTGATCAAATAGTCCAAACCCTAGCCAAGAGATATTCAAGCCAATACTGAAAACTTGCTACTACTGCAGTTGCACCAATAGCTCTCCTCCAAACCTGCACACAAGACTGCAACTGCAGTACGCACCAAACTGGGAACTGCAATTCTGAGATGCTGTCAAATGAGAACTGGTGCCCTGTATTTATAGTGGTTCTACCAGTTTTGTTGGGGTCGACTTCTCCTTCTAGATATGTGTATGTTCAATATATTATTATTATTTCTAGCCGACTTCTTCTCTTGGAGGCTAATAGTCTAATATAAATTATCTTCTTGAGCCGACAAAGCTTCTAGGGTTATTAGCCAACTCATTAGGGTTTCTCTTGCTTCCTGGAGTCTTCTATTCTCGTCAGGTTCACACGTGGAGGTAAATACCTCCCGCAGCTACCATAATATTAACATTTTGATTATCTCGTTCATGTACTGATCCTCTGAGCTCGACTTCTGGAACTCATTAATCAGTAACTTCTTAATGTCTCCCAGTGTCCTTGTTGTCCCAGGGGCACTATTTGTATCTAGGCTCATGTACCAGTGTAGTGCGCGGTCTCTTAGTGTAATCACTAGCTGTGTGAGTTTGGCATCTTCATCAGTGATCTATTTTTCTTCCCAGATATTTGCACAAATGAACAAATGATTCTTAGGGTCTTCTGTTGTGTATCCTCGAAATTATGGTAATATAATGGTAGGATCGTGTCCTGCCATTCTAAATACTGAACTACTACCTCCTCTGCACGGTGTAGATACTTGACTAGTGATGCCTGAATTGGGTCCTCCAGTTGTTGATCCTTGTGTAGATGTACTTCTTGCTGTCAGACTTACTCCGAACTTCGATTGTCTTAACGATGGTTTTCTCTTTGGTGTATTAGTTGCACATGGTTTTATGGGTTCCACATTGACATTAATATGGATAGGATGGATGCCTTCTCCTCTCGTTCTTGGACCTCTTGTTTTCATCTTGTATGCTGCACGCAAGATTTCCTCAATCTGCTCCACACCCCGAAGATTCTCTACCTCTTCCTCGTCACTCGCCAAGCCTTCCCTCGTAGCTATAGCTCTCTTCTTGGTGTTCACCTTGTATTGGTAGGGTGCTCCACTATGAGTCTTTCCTGATGACAAAAAGATCCTCTTGATCTGGTTTTCATCCATCATGATTGGGTCCAAGGGTTCCTCCTCCTTCTTGTCTTTATTCTTACCTCCCATTTATCCCCTCTCTATCAGTGCTTCCCCCCTTCCCCCTTCCCCCATGCACGCAGGGAATTTTAGATGTATGATTCCATTGTTATTACACCTTTTTTATATAAAAATATCTTAATAGAAGTATACAGTGATCAAATGTACCTTTCTCGAGGTCCGCATATAAATTATTGCTCTCTTGCACTATGTGACTTCGTTGTGTCAACTACAAAATCTGTTATGAACTCTGCAACAATAATGTCAAGCCAAAAGTCTCCTACGTGGGTGAATTTGTTGTTCAACTGCTGTAACTGCTCAATATATACTAGGGTCCAATCTAGTTGTTGAATCTGGTTCGTCGCGTGGTTATCCTTCAACCTTAGTATCCAATCTTGTAGTAGATGTGGAAAATCACAGAAAAAGACTTTGTGTAAATCAGTAAACACATATTTGTCCAGATATTTGCGCGGTGTGATTCTAAGGTTTCTATTGTCTTTTTGTGCAAACTCTAGATCTTTGGTTCTCAACCAAGCTTCAATTTCTTCTTTTCTAGGGTTCCACGGTATCAAAATCCCCCTCTAATCGATCATTGCTCTATTATTTTCTTTGTTATTTTCTCTCTCAATCTATCTCCTCTACTCAATCCTCCTCGTGTTCCTTCCAATGGCAAAAAAACCATTTGTTGGTTATTTATTCTCCCTTCTCTACCGTCTTAGTTATTGACCCATGGTTCATGTCTTTTCAAGTTTCCAACAAAGCCTCTAAAACTATCGGCCCTCCTGGTCAACCATAAGGAAACACATCACACATAATGCATTGCGCAGTCTCACCCGAGATAGCTTTAAATGGGTGGTTGTAAGACACAGGTGTTTACAACCTAGGATTGAGTATGAGATAGGGGTTCATTATTCAGGGATATCTATTATAAATGGTGATTTCAATCTACTATTATTCACGATTATGCATCGTCTTCATAGTTTATTCCCTTAACACGCCACTGTATTCCATAACAATACAATAACTCATTCATTAAGCACAACAATTAACTGTTGAATGAAAGTAAAGACACACATGCATTCATCACATTACACAAGTATTACCGTGGTTCACCCCCTCCTAGGCTACGTCCACAAAGATTTGGCTCTTGGATCTTTGATTATGGTATTTTTGCATCTCCAGCGCCACACGCTTACAATTATCCTCAGATGGGTAAGATCTATGTGAGGCGAACTAGATCACACCAGGCTCCTTAGCCTGCAGTCTAGTCCTCTAACAATTCATCTGTGAACGGTGTAGGGAATGGGTCATGTAGGCATGTATCATTCAATTTCCTCAAGTTGACGCATATCTTGATCCCTCTTCCTTGTTTCTTGTCCTGTACTACCATCGGGCTTATCCATTCTAGCTCCTCAATTGGTTCGATGATGCCGACTTTGAGCATCCTGTCGATCTCATATTTAACTTTATGTTTATATATAGGGTTCAGTATGTAGGTTCATTGTCTAATAGATCTCACTTCAGGTCTGAGTGGTATCTTCATTTCACTGAGGTCTCCGGCTATACCCTTCATCTCTGTGAATGTTGTGGGAAAGAGCTCACTATGTTCGCGTAACAACTCTATGATACTTTCTACTGTTTGCTTATCCCAGTAATCTCCAATGCTGACCATTCTGGGTTGCTCGATTGTCCCGATGTTAACTTTATTTACCTTGATTGGTGCGGAAATGACCTCTGATTCCATGGGTGGTCCTTCCACATCTCTCTCGCCCTCTACTTCTTCAATCTGAATATCGCGTGGATCATATTCATCTGGGTTTTCTTCCTTTACATGGTAACATGATAGTAGTTCCTTGAATGTCTACTTATTCCGTTGTTTCTCTTCTGTGATAAGTTCTATTTTCGTTTCTTTGATGAATATCAATCCTCTGATCCGTTTAAGGGTTGCGTCTATATTGGGGTTCTCATGCTCGAATGAGAAAGTGACTGTGAAGTTCTATTGCAATTTCCTCCATGTTGTAGTTCCTTTGCACAATTTATGATCCGTATACCAATTCGTTGGCATGCCTTCTAGAGTATGTATGAAGTGATGAGGCCATTCCTTTGGTGGTGTCATTTTCCACAACGTTCTACATGCCTCCAAGTGTTTTGTAGGTGCTCTGTGTCCTTCATATTTCTTTTGTGTATTGTTTTTCTATTCTGCGCCGAACCTTATGCATGGTAACCTCTTACATTGATACCAGTCTGTGATTGTATCTTTGTGTGCGCCCCACCATCTTGTTGGTGCGGCATTTAGTGCTAATTCAAGTGCCAACAATCTCTTATTCTCTAAGAATTTGTCTTCATACTGTGTCAATAATGTTTCCAAATCATTTATTCCATGGAAGTTGCATGGTTCTCTGATTTCTGTGCCTACCCATCTCACTGTGCGGTCTATTCTTGCACATCTTCTTGTGGATACTTCGTGTAGCCTCTGCTGCCAATTTTCTAAACCAGTGTCTGAGTCTGTTGCACATGAAGTGATTCTCTTCCAACTGAGTATCTCATCTGCAGTTGGGTTTACGTAATCCTGATCGTGCATAGTTGTTCTGTACAACTGGTTGATTTCCTTTAGGTCTAGGAAAGTAGGGTCTACAAACCTCTCCCCTTCGGATGGGTATAATGGGACGATGACCCTATATTCTCCGGAATCAAATTTCATTTTCCTAGTCTTCAAATTGATTGTGGCCTGGTTGTCAAATGCCCAATCCATACCAAGCAATGTCGGGTAGGGTGTTGTTCCATCTACTATTTCAATGACTTCAAAGTCTATTTTAGTGCGTGCTCCATCAAGATCTACTGTCACTCCTTTCAGTCTACCTATTGGTAGGACTCTATGCTAGTTTTCTAGTTTCAATTGAACATGTGAGTATCCCAATGTGGGTTCTCCCATGCATTGCCCTGTCTTCTTTGGTAATACATTCACTTCAGATCCTAGATCCAGTATAATGTCTCCCATATTGAAATCCCCAATGTTAGCATTCAGTCTAAATTCCCTACTTGTTCTTATTTTTGTGTGTAAGTTATTAACTTTTTTAGGTTCTATATTTCCTTCCTCCTTGCTGCTACACTTTTCTAGGATGTTTTGCAATATTTTCACAGATGATGGATCACTTAATACTTTCACACATGATTGAAAAAATCCTTTGATTGTTCTTACTTTTCCCATGGGTTGCATCCCGTTGGTATGATACAATGATAGAGGCATCTCATATTCTAATGCTTCCTGGTGTTGTTGCGCAGTGGAAGTCGATGTTGTGTCCTTCTGAAATTCTTGTCTGGCCTCCTTAAAGGTTTCCTTTTCCTTTTGCGTGTCGAATTTCTTTATTGGTTCGGTGTTCTTCTTTACCCATTAGTTTTGCGTTGGTTCCTTTCGAATTGCGTCAGTGCCTGTTTTAGATCCTTCGTGGGTAACCATGTTGATATTTTGTCCTTCATCCCTTGTTTTGGTTGAAATCCACTGAACATTTTGATTATTCTAGTTCCTTTTTTCCTGAATCTTCACTAGTAGTGTTGGACATTCCTCTGTATCATGGTCCAATGTGTGACAATACATACAAGTTGTTGGTGGAAGCGAACATTCTCTTGCATAATGTCCCAGTTGCTGGAAATTGTGACATGTGACTAGTTCTCTACCTCGTCTGAAACCTCCTCTGGTTAGTCCTCCTCCTCTGTAGCCTGCTCGATCACCTCTCGGTGCGTTATACTGTGGTGCCTGATTGTACTGTGCAGTATTGTACTGGGGATGTGTCAGGTTGTACTGCGGCTGCACATTATTGTATGGTTTTTGCGCAATATTATACTGTTGTTGCACAGTGTTGCATGGAGTTGGGGCCTGATTAAACTGTGGCACTGCTAGCCCAGTCATCATTTTGTCATATACCCTATATGCATCTGATGTTCTTTCCCGCATCAGCTCCATAGTTCTGCAATATTTATCATAGAGGCCCACTCACTTGAAAAAGGTGCAATATGAACTCTTTTGAACTGTTTGGTACTTATGCATAATCATGCAGTGATAAGGGTCGTGACCTGGTTTCTTTCATATTTCGCACCATAATCCTCCTGTTGGTAATGGATTCAACATTCTTGTTTCCATATATTGCGCGAATGTTGGACATTCATTCTTATGGTGTCTTTCCGTCCTGCATGTGGTACACCAAACGACTTCTCGTTTGTTGTTGTTCTTATTCTGGTTCAGTTGGAGCGTGAAATTCTTCAAATCCTCCTTCAATTCTTTAATATCTCGATCTGTATGCTGGTACTGGTTCTCTTCTAGTTGCAAGGCTGCCTGCAGAGCCTTGGCCTGCATTTGAAACTTTTGTTTTCGTAAAGGGTAGTTTAAGTGTGGTAGTAGTGAGTTGAAAACAAAGTGTCGATGCTGCATATCGGTCATAAGGTATTTTAGCTTTCCCTTCAATTGCTTGAATCTTTGATCAATCTCCCATACAGATTCTCTTGGTTTCTATCTTATTTCGATCATCTCGTTCATGTACTAATCCTATGAGCTCAACTTCTGGAACTCATTAATCAGTAACTTCTTAATGTCTGCCAGTGTCCTTGTCATCCTAGGGGCATTGTTTGTATCTAGGCTCATGTACCAGTCTAGTGCGCGGTCTCTTAGCGTAATCACTAGCTGAGGGAGTTTGGTATCTTCATCAGTGATATGTTTTTCTTCCCATATATTTTCACAAATGAAAAAATGATTCTCAGGGTCTTTTGTTGCTTAATCTCAAAATTATGGTAATCTAATGGTAGGATCGTGTCCTGCCATTCTGAATACTGAACTACTACCTCCTCCACACGGTGTAGATACTTGACTAGTGCTGCCTGAACTAGCTTCTCCAGTTATTGCTCCTTGTGTAGGAGTAATTCTTGCTGTCGGACTTCCTCCGAACTTTGATTGTATAAATGGTGGTGTTCTCTTTGGTGTATTAGTCGCACATGGGTTTATGGGTTCCACACTGACATTAATATGGATAGGATGGCTGCCTTCTCCTCCTGTTCTTGGACCTCTTGTTTTCCTCTTGTATGTTGCGTGCAGGATTTACTCAATCTACTCCACACCCCAGAGATCCTCTACCTCTTCCTCGTCACTCACCAAGCCTTCCCTCATGGCTATAGATCTCCTATTGGTGTTCACCTTGTATTGGTATGGTTCTCCGCTACGCGTCGTTCCAGATGACGTCAAGATACACTTGATCTGGTCATCATCCATCATGATCGAGTCCAAGGGTTCCTCCTCCTTCTTGTCTTTATTCTTACCTCATTCCATTTATCCCCTCTCTGTCAGTTCTTCCCCCCTTGCCCCATGAATGCAGGGAAGTTTAGCTGTATGATTCCATTGTCATTACACCTTTTTTATATAACAATATCTTAATAGAAGTATACAGTGATAAAATGTACCTTTCTCGAGGTCCGCATAGAAATTATTTCTCTCTTGCACTGTATGACTTCGTTGTGTCAACTGCAAACTCTGTTATGAACTCTGCAACAATAATGTCAAGCCAGAAGTCTCCTACATGGGTGAATTTGTTGTTCACCTACTGTAACTTCTCAATCTATACTGGGGTCCAATCTAGCTGTCGAATCTAGTTCATTGTTTCGTTATCCTTCAACCTTAGTATCCACTCATGTAGTAGATGTGGAAAATCACAGAAAAAGACTTCATGTAAATTAGTAAACACATGTTTGTCTAGATATTTTCCCGGTGTGATTCTAGGGTTTCTATTGTCTTTTTGTGCAAACTCTAGATCTTTGGTTCTCAACCAAGCTTCGATTTCTACTTTTGTGGGGCTCCATGGTCTCAACATTCCCTTCTAATGGATCATTGATCTCTTCTTTTCTTTGTTATTTTCTCGCTCAATCTATCTCCTCTACTCAGTCGTCCTCTTGTTCCTTCCAATGGCAACAAAACCATTTGTCGGTTATTTATTCTCCCTTCTCTACCGTCTTAGTTATTGACCCACGGTTCATGTCTTTTCAGGTTTCCAACAAAGCCTCTAAAACTATCGGCCCTCCTGGTGAACCAGAAGGAAACACAACACACAGAATGTGCTATGCAGTCTCACCTGAGATAGCTTTAAATGGGTGGTTGTAAGACTCAGGTGTTTACAACCAAAGATTGAGTATGAGATACGAGTTCATTATTCAGGGCTAGAGATTATAAATGGTGAATACAATCTACTATTATTCACGATTATGCATCATATTCACAGTTTATTCCCTTAACATGCCACCATATTCCATAACAATACAATAACTCATTCATTAAGCACAACAATTAACTGTTGAATGAAAGTAAAGGCATGCATGCATTCATCACATTACACAGATATTACGATGGTTCACCCCCTCCTAGGATACGTCCAAAAAGATTTGGCTCTTGGCTCTTTTATTATGGTATTTTTGCATCTCCAGCGCCACGCACTTACAATTCACCTCAGATGGGTAAGATCTATGTGAGGCGAACTAGATCGTACCAAGCTCTTTAGCCTGCGGTCTAATCCTCATATCTTCCTTCTCTCCTCTCCCCTATAGCTCAACAACTTACAAAATAGTTCGTCACAACATTACATATCGTATCGGCTCGTCCATAACCAATATGAAAAATACAAAAGTGAACTAATCAGAAACCAACCTTACATAACAAAAAAGGTGAACCCGCTATTATACCTACGTATCTATATTTATATCTATCGAGCTCTTCAGTCATTTACAATGTATTACAAAAACCCTTACCCTACCGACATTAGGTCTTCCTCCAATGCGCGCGTTTTTTTCTTCCTTCCAGTTTTCGCTGTCCTTGTGCACGCTTCCTTGCATGCATGTGTGTTATGTTTCCCTCCAGCTTTTACTTCAGTTTCTGCACGCTTTCTTTCCCCACGATCATCGTTCTTTCCACTTCAACCTTTCTTCTTTCCACTTTGGCCTGCTGCCAACACTATGTTAGGTGCCTGATACGTCGTACGCATAGGAATAAAATGAGCACTCTTCGTCAGAGTGTCGACTACCACAAAAATCGATTCATGTCTCCTTACCGTCAGTGGAAATCCAACAATGAAATCCATTGAAATGAACTCCCATTTCAATTCCGGAATAGTGTGTGGCTATAGTAATCATGTTGGATGTCTATGTTCAGCCTTTACCTACTAACATTCTACACATCTGGCCACATATTTGACTATGTCTTCCTTCATTCCTTTCCAGAAGAATAAGGGTTTAAGGTTCACCCTCATCTTCGTGACTCCCGGGTGAGCCATGTACACTGCTCTGTGAGACTCATTTAGGATCAAACTCCTCAACTTGTCATTCAGTGGTATGTAAATTTGATTTTCAAATCTCAGTAGTCCATCGTCGTCCAACATAAATCCTTCAAATGTTGGTACCATCATTGTGTTTTGTCCAATAAAATCCTTAACCTCTTTTTACCAGTCATCGTCGCACTATAAAGTTAGAATCTTTTCGAGTAGATTCATCTGAAGAGGCAACACCAAAAATATGCGTGGTCTCTGACTGAATGCATCTACCACTCAGTTCATTGTTCCTTTTATGTCAGTAATCTCGAAATCATACTCTCTAAGAAATTCCGACCAACGTCGTTGTCACACGTTCAAGTCACTTTGCATAAAGATGTGTTGTAGTCCACAGTGGTCCGTTTTTAGTTCAAATTTTCATCCCATAAGGTAGTGTCTCCAAACTCTTAAGGAATAAACAATGGCTAACAACTCCAAATCATGCGTCACTTAGTTCTCCTCATGCCTTCTCAATTTCCTTGAGATGTACACGATCACTCGGTTGTCTTGCGTCAAGACTCCGCCTAAGCCTTCCTTGGATGCATTAGTGTATACCAAGAAGTTTGCGTCCATGTCAGGGATATTTAGTATAGGTGTCGTTGTCAACAACTCCTTGAGCCTCTGAAATTCCTCCGTGCATTTTTCGGGCCAAACAAACTTCTTGTTCTTCTTCTGCAATTTCGTGATCAGATTTTCTATCTTCGAAATCCCTCGACAAACCATCAATACTATCCTGCTAAAACCATGAAGCTACGCACTTCAGGGACATTCGTCAGTGCAAGCCATTCCATAATATCCTCGACCTTTGTTGGATCCACAGAGATACCTTTGTCGGAGATGACATGCCCTAAGTAGTGAATCCTTCATTGATAAAACAAGCATTTGGACAACTTCCCATACAATTTGTGCTCTTGAAAACACTGTAGTACCAAGCGAAAGTTCTTTTCATGCTCCTCCATCGTCCAAGAGTAAATAAAAATATCGTCAATGAATACTTGGATGAACTTTTCCAAGTACTCGCAGAACACCTCATTCATCAAACTCGTAAATACCCCTGGAGCATTTGTCAGTCCAAATGGTAAAACAGTAAACTCGTAATGTCCAAACCTCATCTTAAAGGGAGTCTTAGGGATGTCATCCTCCTTGATGCTTAACTGGTGATACCCTGATCGCAAATCGATCTTTGAAAACACCGTCACACCCTTCATCTGACCGAACATATCATCAATCCTCGGTAATGGATACTGATTCTTGATTGTTGCCTTGTTCAATTGATGATAGTCAATGCAGAGTATCCATGACCCATCCTTCTTTCGTATGAAAATAATAGGCGCACCCCACAGTGACACACTTGGACGTATAAGTCCCAGGTCCAACATCTCCTTCAGTTGCATTCTCAACTCTTGTAAATCCAAGGTTGACATCCGATAAGGCGTTCTTTCTATCTTTTCAGTCTCGGGTTTTAGGTCTATGGTAAAATCAAATTCCCTCTCCGGCGGAATCCTAGGTAACTCCTTCGGGAAGACGTCTGCAAAATCTCTCACCACCGGAAGGTGTTTTATACCTTCCGCTACTCTCTTTTTGTTTAACGCAAGGATCACATAAATCTTACATCCCTTGTGCATGCTCTTATGTAGCTGGAAGGAAGATATGAAACTCAGGGAAACTCCCTAGTTCCTTCCTACAATCACGCGTCTTTATCCCTCATCATCGACCAAGCTCAACCATTTTTTCTTAGAGTTGAGTATCGCCTCATGCGATTCCAACTAGTCCATATCAATTACGACGTCATAAGATCCTAAGATCGTGACATACAGGTTGTCCCTAGTGAAAAACTCTCCCAGGTTAAGGGTATAGCCCGTAACCTTTGCTCCAACCTTCTATTTGGCTCCCGAAGCCATGTCTACAAATCTAAACTCATTCGGTTTGACTTCCTTTACCTTAATCCTTTTTAGCGCTGCACTAGAAATGAAACTCTTGGTAGCACCAGGATCTATCAAAATACTAAGGGTCTTGTAAGAGACGGTACCTGACGTCTCGAGCATAGTCGACTGGTGCTCTTCCTGGTGGTTATTCACCGCTGCATGAATCTGATGGGCCTTGCCCAAATATCCCACTATAGTGGGTCCGACTGATCCAAATTCTCTAGTCCTCTCCACTTGGTAGTTGCATTGGTATTATGGCTCCCCACAAGTCCAACACCCCTTCTTCGGTCCAGTACTCCTAGTACCTGAAGTAGAAGTTAACATCCCATCGGCCTAGAATCCTGGTCTGTTCTTTTGAACAGGCCTAAACTGTTGCTGTTGCGGTCAACGTTGTTGTTGATGTTGTGGTCCCTAATAAGGAGTTCATTGTTGAGGCACTGGTCTCCAAGGTGTAGTGAAAGTGGATCCTCTCTGGAAGCCACAGAACCCTGGCTTTTGTCTAGCTAGCGTCTAATGCTGCTATGCACTAGATGAAACCTATGCTACTGGTCTCAGTGGAGTCCTGCTCTGACCCCCATTGATAAGCTCCTCCTCTGCTATGAGGGACTTCTGGACAACATAATGCAAGGTATTAGCCATCAAAATCCTAACCTTTGCACGTATGCTGAAATTAAGGCCGAACAAGAACCTGTTGACCTTAAGTTTCTCAGTATTAAGATGTGGATCATACCGAAGCAGCTCCATGAAAAGGGCCTCATACTCGAGCACCGTACAACTGCCTTGTCGTAAGGCATTGAACTCGTTGATATGATGCTCAATGAATTCCTCTAATAGGTACCTCTCTTGGAACCTTTCCTCGAACAATTCCCATGACACATCTTCGACGACCATGTTCAATTGTGGCAGGAGTGTCTTCCACCATAGAAGAGCGCTCCCCTTCAGTTGAAATACCTCCATGAAGACCTTCATGTTGGAGGTATAGTCGCGTAGTGAAAATCACATTTCCATATTCTCCAACCATGCCTCGGTGGCTGCGTCATCCGAGTCACCAAAGAAATTGATAAATTTGACCTTCTCGAGTTTGCGGTGAATGCTACCAGTACCGACCGGAGCATGTGATGGAGCCTCAGGGGGCATCGATGCCTTGGCCTCATCTCTATCCAAACAGTTGATCAGTGCCTTAGAAATCCACTGAAAATACCTCATCATCCCTACCACATCACCCACCACTATCTACTCCTGCCCGACAACTTGTTTGTCTCCCTGGGGGTTAGACCCCTCAAGCATGGATTCTACTGGAGGCATCGCACCTCCTCCCCTAACACCCCATCGTCTGCCTCCACGGCATCCTCTGACCATGATTACCTGCATGAATACAAGTCAACTTAATTAGCAACATTATAATCAAATATCATATCAACAAAAGATGTAGTGTCCCCAAGTCGTAGGTTGAACCTTCTCTGATACCATATGTAGCGACCCCAATTCGTTACAACTGCAAGTGAAGCGAAAGGTGCAATTTTGTTTTGTCTTTATACAAGAAGGAAACAAAAACTAGTAATTAGAACATTCTCGGTGAGAGAGGGACAAACAAAAAAGTTACAAAACAAGCACCACCTTAAAAACAACTGTGATCACCCACATTAGGTGGCGCGTGATCCTAAGATGGGATATCGTGTGTGCATCTTGATCAATGCGCGCAACGATCCAATCTCAAGAGATCATGTTTCCATAGTGCGAGGGGTGCACTAGGGACCCATGTGCCATCGAAAGAATTCCAACCCTTCGTCCCAACATAAACTCCCAGCTTGCAGAAACCTTACAAAAATACATTCTAATATCACAATGGGTCCTTATCTAGTTCTGTGTTGGGAGAACATTTGAGCTAGTTCTAAGGCGATAATCGCAGTACTTAATCCAACCATTAAGATTATCGTAAGGAAAAAAATATCAAAGTCAAGCAACGCGTTAAACATATTTAACCAATGATCCAAAAGCAGAAGCAGTGCTAAACTAAATAAGGGGTAACTACCTTGCTCAACATCAATAACTAGTTATGTCGCCAATTAAAACTACAACTTTATCGCTATCTGAAGAATTTGCATTTTAAATATTTCACCATTTAAAACTAAAACATTAAATCTGTCCAAATTTAAAATTTAACATTTAGATCTGACAGTTAAATTAACACACGGTTATGACCAGCTAAGAAACCAAAGGGGAGTTTCTTCCATTAAAAGGCGCAGTGGTAAATCCACTGTCAAAAAGGAAAATTGTCAAGTGTAATAAATCGCTATCATTCAAACGATGATGTAAATTGGTTGTCTATGTCATAATTTTACTGTAGTTATTACAAATAGTTGTCTTTAAAAGATTGACAAAAATGAAGGGAATTTAGCAAGGAACTAGAATATAGGTACATCGTGGTCATGGTGTCGCTATCTTTTAAAAGGATTAACGATAAAAGAGAAATAGTAAGGTATTAAAATCAACATCGTTGTCAACCACCAGTAGATGTATCACTGTGTAAATATTCAACCATGATTAAAAGCGTTGTCATATGCACATGCTGTCAGATAAAAAAATAGTAAACATGCTGTAATATAATTATAATAAACACAATCATAAAAATGATGCCTTACCAATGGTAAACATGCTATGTATATATTCGTTGCAATCTGATAGGGAATATCAAATCGCAGCCACACATTACACATAAATTCGCTCTCAATCACATTCATTTCACAGTCACCATTACCTAAAAATCACTGTCTAAAATAAATTGTTATTGGCGTCTATTAATATTCATATGCTGGTATTAATTTGTGTCTAAATATCAATTGATTCTCTGCATAAAAATCATTATTCAATACATATAATCATTGATGCTACGTGGTTCCTTAGCGCAGGTACAACAACAAATTATAACTTATTCCTTGGATTGTCAATGGATAAAAAAAAACTACACAAGAATAAATTAACTACGAATTACAACATCCATGTAATATACAACAACGAGTTATACATTTACTATGGATGGTCGATGGATTATAAAACTACACAAATCTAAATTAATACGATTATCCAACATCCAAGTATATAAAGCCACCAAGAGTCAACACAAAAAGCATAAGGGTCGCAGCGGTAAGTGTTAAGTATGGATGTCATGGTAAATTCACAGTGGTACTTTAAAAACGCTATCAATACACCTATTTAAGTTCCAAGCCATTGATAAAAATGAAATTGTTGTGAAACTTGTAAGTTAGCTGTCAAAAGTAATCACACTACAGAAATCAACAATAATTAAAATCGTTGTCAAGAATCATTACACACGTTGTCTAGGATTTATCAATAAATTCATTGTGTTTTAAAGTGACAATTTCACTCATTAGAGAGTGTCAAATTGCAGTTTCAGTTCGCAGTATCAAGGTATCAAATGTCATATCAATTACAATATCAATTGATGTCAAGGTATCATAAAATTATGAGTTTAAACATAACAATGGTGTTGAGTTATTCGCCATCAATGTAATATAATTTGCAGAGAAGAAAAACCACAAGTCAGAAGAATAAAAAACGTAGTTATTAAGTACAATTCAGAACGCAGAGTAAAAAGAATTAAAACACAGTCCAGTGTGGCCCAAGGCAGAGTAAACTTCATCATCCAAGTAATAAATCACAGAGGGAAATCTCAGACCATAAGTATTAAAAAAAAACACAGAGTAAATTCGTCATCAAAGGTGATAATCACAGAGTTACTTGGCAGACCAGATGTATCAAAAAAAAACCACACAGTAAATTTGCCAGGAAATGTATCAAACACAGACTTAAATTTCCAGGAAATGTATGGAAAACACAGGGATACTTCGCCAGGAAATTCATCAAAATGCAGAGACCCAATGTAGAGGATCATAAGTTGTTCGCTGAGGGAGAGGATAAACAATCACATAGGTAATCAATCGCAACAAGGCCCAAGACAATCACTCAACCAGGAACAATCAACAAGGGTAGACAACTGGGCAACACTATCCTTCGCTCATCATCCATGCACAAAAAACAAGGGCATTAGGATCTATAGGTCTATTAACACCGAAGTGATGATCATTGACACGGCTCTTGGCCAACTGGTCAGGCATGGACTAATGATCTAGGGATGAGGACGAAAGATAAAGCACAAGCTCTTCAAATAATCAACAAGACAACAAAACATTCATAGAAATCAAGGATCGGTGGCCAAGGAGATCAAATTGATGCAGTGAGCATAAAGCTATGATGGTTTTAAGTTCTCTATTAAAAATGCTAAGTGAAAATTTTTATTTACACAATAACAATACATAAATGAAAGCGCAAGATCAATAGTAATCTACCATGTAAAGTAAAATCTTGCGTACCATAGCCCAAGGTGATAGCTCTGAGTCATTTTCCTGCATGCTCCGTCCAACTCCCACTTGCCGACCGATGTGACTTCACCGGTACCTCCCAGCTAACGCTAGGGGTACTTGTTTTCCCCCTTAGCCCCCCGAACCGCAAATGGGCCACGCACTCTAAACCAAAGAACAACTAGCAACCAAATCGCCTCGAAAGGTCGAGCTACCACTCGTACCTGAGATGAGTATCCCAACTCCCACAAGATAAGTCAGTCAAGTGAAAAATTATGCAGCGTAACGTTACGCATGAAAGAAGAGATCCATACTCCTCCTACTTAATCCTTTATATAGAGTTTCTAAGTGATTTCTTTCCCAAATTCTCATTTAATTTAATTTTCGATAAATTAATTCAGAAAAATCATCCCCTGTACACTTGTCACCCATCCCCTTAGTTGCACCCAAATTTAATTTCATTAATTAATTATTTACTCCTATTTCCCTCACCCACCTAAAAGAATTCCTAGAATCACTCCTAGGTGTCCCCATATTCCCTTACACATTTTAATGACTTAAGCCCTTACTAAATTCCTAGTTGAGTTCAATTTAGAAATTTCTTAAAGACAAGATTCCTTACTAAGTTAGTCATTTTGCTTTTTCCTTATGTTTCCCTTTTTATTTATGTTTCCCCCTTTTTCCCTTAGTTTCCCAATTATTTTTAAGTTTCCCTCTTTTCCCTTTTTATCTAAAACTCAAATTAGCAAGTGTAGAAAATTACCTTTTACCCCTCTTCCCTTTTAATTAATAAATTTTAATTAGCATATGTAGAAAAACAATCAATTCCCTTTTCAAAAATTTAATCCCTCAAAATAATTTGATTTTAATAAATTAATCGAATTTCTTACCCCCTTTTCATCACATGTTTAATGATTATTATTATTATTATTGTTTTATTTTTTTTACCACAAGTATCACTTAGACCTAGATTTTAATTTATGAGGTTGGGCGACATTTTATTAGGGAAATTGTTTTTAAATATTTCTTATCACATTATTCGTTCAAAGGCTATCTAGGTTTATTCACTTATTAGTTAACAATGCAACATGCCCTTCAAGACGCACTAGGTTCTCCAAGGGTGCCACTCGCCTCATTCTGTTTTCCTTGCACGATGTGCCCTTCAAGATGCACTATGTGCTCCAAGGTTTCCACTCACATATTTCTGTTTTTATTGCGTGACGTGCCCTTCAGGACGCACTACGTGATCCAAGAGTGCCACTTGCCTCTTCACTGACTTGGTAGAAATAAAAAAAACCCGGAGTCAATACTCCGCCAGGCGATCTTATGGGAGACTAAGGGCCTCTAAGGAATAAGGCCCCTGTCTTATTTTGTACCCCTTAGAACAATTGTGAGTGACAATTGTAGTCTTCCCTCACGACATCGTGGGTATTCTCGAACTAGGTAATCGTTAACCTACAGTTCGATCCATGACGAGAGTGCTAGTAGGATATGGCAGGGATGTTGTCCACACCTCTCCCTCAACGTCTCTGGTTGTCGTACATGACCCCTCTACTCCACATGTGAGTCTGGTCGGCAAGCTATCGTTAGCCTGCATCATCAATGAATCATGTCAGAAATAAAATCAATCATCATAACATCTAATAATATGTGCATATGTCATATTAACAATAATAAAAACCCAATAGTCCACTCCCTAACTTGATCCAGATTTCAAGGGGTTTCATCGATGCCTATGCATCCTCAAGGTCCACAGTCCTGCACTCTCAGGAGAACCCAGTCAATAACACCTGACTATGTCAAAAAAACAAAATAATATTTTATCATATCCATAATGCCTCATAATCATAATCGGACGCCCAATAGTATAATAATCTGAATCACTTGCAAACAAGTGTCCTCAAAGAATAAGTTCGCTCAGTGCATGCAAGAGCGCGATGTTACAGACTATGGCGTGTTTTTTTTTCTTATAAATTTGCATAATTTCCAAGTATAAATATGTTTAGCAATTGAAAATGTAGTTTTTACATGTCTGGCATATTTCAGTTGAAACACCATATGGCTATGTGGTGAAATGGCCGCAAATTTCTTATCAAAACGTTGGATGAAAAGATGAAAACTTCAGATAGTGGGATAACTACAATATTTCAAGTTACTAATGTTTCCTCTAGAAGTCATAGACATCCAAAATTTTCTGAAAATCAATATTGTGGGTTTTTGGATGATACACTTGAGATGTGACCTTAAATCCTTCAAATTAGTTATGTTCGACATCAAATGGTACATGCTACAAATGAATGAATGTGATCTTGATAGAACTACTAATCAACATACTAACGGATTTACCATGGTTAATACAAGGAATGTTGAGCCAAGATCAGAGCCCTATGTTCTTCCAATCCAATGCGAACATGTATTTTACTTAGAGGTTCCAGGTAGAGGGGGTTGGTCATATGTTGTTAGATATGATCCAAGAGGAAGGCTGGTAAAGTATAATGTAGAAGAAGAAGATGATATTGAAGAAGAAGATAATGTAGAGGAGCATTTAGTTCATGTTTCAGACAAAGACGTCGTAGAACTTCAAGGAGATGTTCTAGAGAATGCTCTTGATGAAGATGATATCGATGATGTTTTAGATGAAGAACTTGGCAAAGTTGAACCAAATGTAGGAGTTAATTTTCTTGATGATGATATAGAAGATGATATGATTGGAAATGATGACATTGATGATGATGTTGAAAGGGCCAATCGTTACAACATCAATTTTGAAGAGGATGATAAAGATGTTGAGTTGGATGAAGAAGAATATTAATGATATCAAAATGTTGAAATGCAGGAGGTATGTATTTATATGTTTTCAGTTGATTTTTTATCTTTCATTTACCTTAATTTTTTGTTTTCTTAGTTTCTATGCTTTATTCTTACAATGTTTCTTTCAAATATTTTATAGTAGATAAATTGGGTATTGGGGAATTGAGAGTGATGTGAGGGTGGGGGGGGAGGAGCCATATGTGCTTCCACCTTCACATGGTTGGCCTTGTTCAGTAGAGAATATATTATTCTTGAAACCAAGAAAATATCATTCAAGTCTATACCATCATCTCTAATTTTAACTTTGGTTCGTCTAACAAATTTCAAGGTTGTCAATTAATTACCAATTAGTGAAAATTGTTCTTTAATTTGACCCCATACAAAGTGACATGTGAATGGTGCCAACATTGATTTTTTCCCATTTTGTGCTTGTATGCACTGAAATTTGACATGGTTATAGTAGATGCATGCGTTGATGGTATGGGAGGGTTTCGAGACTCAAATGTGACACACACAAATAATTCGACAATCAAATGACAAAATTAGAACCTAACTGTGAAGGATATGGGATTATCCATCATCGTACTTGTCAGCATTGTTATATTTGTAATTAGTAATAAATATTCTTTAATTTTAACCTGTGCAGAGTGACCTGTGAATGGGGCCAACATTGAATTTTTTTTCAGTGTGTGCTTGTATGCACTGGAATTTGACATGGTTATAGTAGATGCATGTGTTGATAGTATGGGATGGTTTTGAGACTCAAATACGAGTCACACAAATATTTAAAAAATCAAACAAAAAAATTAGAACCTAACTGCGAAGGAGATGGAATTACCCATCATCATACTTGTCATCATCATTATCTTTGTAATTATTGAAAATTATTCTTTAATTTGACCCTGCGCAGAGTGAACTATGAATGGGGACAACGTTGAAATTTTTTCAGTTTGTGCTTGTATGCACTACAATTTCACATGGTTATAGTAGATCCATGCATTGACGATATATTTTTTTGAAACCCACATTGACACTGAGAGGGGGGGTTGAATCAGTGTCTGAAACTTTTGACTGTTTTTCACACTTTCATAGATTAATTGAATTAACTAAATAAGATGTATGCAACTCAATTAATTATTCATAAACATGTATAACATAAACTGTATGAAGTAGATAAAATATCTTTCTTTTATTTTTTTAACTTGAATGAATACAAATAAAATCAATCCTTTAATATCTTCAACTTCAACTGAATATGAGAGATCCAACTCTCTGATACAAGACCCAAAATGTAGTTGTCAGATCCAACTGAGAAATGAGGAATCCAACTCTCATAACAAGACCCAACTTGTTGATCTCAAATCCAACTGAGATGTGAGGAATCCAACCCTCATAACAAGAATCAACTTGTAAACATGCACCAACCTAATAGAATAAACTTTCATTCAATCCATTATATATATATATATCCACCAAGACACCTTTTCCACTTTGTTTGCTTTCTTTATATACTTTTCCAAAAGGCATAGGGTTAATCCATTGTGTCTTTTGGTTTGAATCAAGATGTCTTTTGACATTGAAACATTGTAACCTTTCATTTAAATGATAATATTAAACTTAAAAAAATATCATTTTTCCTTTTTATTCTTTATTCATAATGCTCATGATTTAAATCTTATTTAATCATGACAGTGTATCGGTTCATTAGTTTATAGACATCGAATTGTTGTAAATTCGAGTCTTAATCAACGGACGCTCCCTTCAATCCAAAATTCATGTGACCGTGATCTCAAAACCACGAGATTGCCAACTAAGCATTTACCTAAGTGAAAGTGTTGCACCTTTGATACCTTGATCACTCACATGGCCACCAACATAACCTTGTCCTCCGGGCTTCGACCATTCCGAGATTTTATCCTTTACCAAAATCTTGTTATTTCCGAAGAGATATATTACATAGTGTTACCTTCTGGAGTGGTTACATTTCATGCTGGATATTCTAATGGCTAGCATTACTCCATAAATTCTCATATCGACAGTCTAGTCTAATCTTTGTGCAACTTGTGATGTGATAATATCTTATCTGTTGATCTCTTCCTCCTCCTTTGATCGACAGTAAGAGTTCAATACTGCAACTTTTTTGGCTTCAGATCATTGTCAAGTATTAACGATCAACGGTTCTGACTTAATTAGTCATTGAGATGGATGAATTTCATTTACTACAGGACTTCAGAGATTCGGGACTCCGAGATATTTATGCATCTATCTTAATTCCAACTATCCCTAGAGTGGTGGAGCTCGACTCCTCCATTGATCTTTTCCCTAGTCTCATCCAATCGTCTCGATCAAACAACATGTTGTCTCCTCCTTGCTAACGTCTACGCAACTTAATATTCACTTCTAAAACTTCATCATTGATCTAAAATTATGATGGATGGTCAGATTGATACTACCACATTTCGCGTTTAACTTTGACTAATTTTGGCTTTTAGATGATTGACGAATCCGACTTAATCTTCAGTTTAGATGGATGGTCCTCGTTCATTTTGAAATTTCGAGACTCCGAGATCCTTTGAGTAAATAAACTAACTTTATCTTTGAAGTTGGTCAATGTAGGAGTTGACTATTGCCACGCAACTCTGATTTGACGGTTGACAAGATTCCGGGGCTTCGACACTCCGGGACTCTGACAATTTTGATCTTTATTCTGAAGGTTTTAGTTTACTCTGGGACTTTGTGCCTTTGACCCCACTGATATTATCTATCCACTATGCTTGATCAAAGGTCAAGAATGATCTCATAGTTGATCAATGATTAGATTTACTTCATGATTTTGTCCTTCAACGATTAGATGATAAAAGAAGCTTGGATATCCCTAAAGTTAGTAATCCTGGAGTGACATGGCTTGCTGAAGTTACTGTTGATGTGGAACTAGCTGAGTGGCTACCATGTGTCACCTTGATTTGTGAATTTTGTATACCTAATGTGCCAACTAGACCTTGACACTTGTCACTGTATGATTGTTCCACGTGTCATATTTATCTTCTACCACATGTCTCCCTCCTAGGTCATGGATCTAGATTTCTTGATCTAACGGTTCGTATTTCTCCCAAATTTCTTCCCTTGATTTGACATTTTTTTGGATTTCATGACTTCCAGGATTTGACCTTTAGGTATTCTTGGTTTTTCTGAACTTCTTATCGCCGGAGTGGTCAACATCAAAGTTTACCACCTTCTATCCTTTAGTACGATATGATGGTTCAATATTTCCCTTCCAGATCAATGGTCAACGTTTAATTCTATATTAAATCTTGATATAAAGGTTGATAACTCATTCGAAGCTCCTTCCTGATCAACGATTGGTGTTTATTTCGTGACTTCAGGATTTCATGGATTCTTCCTTGTCTCCAGTAATCATCGAAGTGGCGAAGTGCCGAAACCTACGTTATCCTTCCACTTGGCTTGGATCAGTGATTGGTATCTTTAACTTGTTTCCACCAATGATTGGATGATTATGAGCGTTCCTGAACTTCATTCCTATCCCTGATCAATGGTCACGATCACTTGAAGTCTTTTTGCACAATATTTCTCTATCTACAGAACTTTGTTTCAACTTCACTTGAATGCACTAACTCCTCCTTAGCTTTAGGAACATAGGATCACTATTGATCCTATCATGATCAACAATGATCACAAATTTCTTCTTCCCCAAGGTGATCTTCCTTTTTTTTCTCCAAACAGAAAAAAAAGAATCAGGAAAATTTACTTGGGTTTACGAGGATTTAGAATCAAAAATTTATCCACAATTCGTTGTAAATTTGATTCTTTCTTTTTATTATTCTTTGTATTCATTATTTATTTTCCTTATTTATCCTCAGCCATTTATTCTTCCCCTTCCTATTATGAATACAATATACTCATCTGTCTTTTTGCTAGGTAGGTAGAGTATGTATTACCCTCAAATTCCCTCTCGGGCGGGAGGAAGTCCCTCTATCTCTCTCTTTCGGCTTGAGAACTACGAGTTTTAAATGAATCCCTGAAATGAACCTGAATGTACATTTTTTATTCATGTTTCCATCAGTGACAACACACAACCAAAAATGCCAACATATTTGGTTATAGATACACTTTCTTTGTGGGTTTTGAGAAAAAAAAAGGTCATGGTTTGAATTGGTCTCAATATTTATAGGATAGAAGATTCAAATTTTAGTTTTGACTCAGTATGTCATTCACCATTGAACCCAAAATGGATTTCTTTACGAGACCATTTTTTTTTAATCTACTCACTATGATTGGACTCAACCTTAACATTGGAGTCTATCTAGAAAATATAATTCTTTGTAGCAATTACCTTCTCTATAAGAATAATAAATGTTTTTAAATACAAAGTGTACATTTTCTTTGATTTCCTTTGCCTCAGTCCTATCCACCTTCAATTCTTTAATTTCCAAATAAATCATCATAAGAGCCTACCAATATTACATTTCTAGAAATGTCCTTGAATTCTTTGCAAAATCATTGACTTAATCAATTAGGATGGAGAAACAAGCTAATAAATATAGCAAATCTATTCCATGTATTAAAGTATCAACATATTTTTTCACCTCAACTTCAAATGGCTTCATTTCCAAAGATGTGTAACTAACATTGGATATTAGTGCATCAGTCTGGAGATCTTTAAGAACGTGGGTTAGTTTGAAATGTAAGGATTCAAAATCCAAAAGAAATAATTTGATTGCATATTCGTTTTTGTAACATCCAGTTCTACTGAGCACATTTTATACTAACTTATTCTTTAGGACACTTGCTCGCAAGTGATCTATGTTATATTCTTTGCACAAGTAGTAGTGTTTGCATTGCGCCTAACACAGAGGGGGAAAAAAGACCCTCGCGTGGACGTTCGGCGGCAGCGTCCCTGAGAATATTTTTTGCCTCAGGATGATTTTATGATTTATATGATGATTTCAATATGGATGTTATGTATATGGATTATTGACAGTGTTCTTGTCAGTGGATGCAAGATTGACGAAGCTTGCTAATCCAACTCATATAAGGAGTAAAGGGTTCATGCACATAAACCAGACATTTGAGGGGGAGGTGTGGCATCGTCCTTGTCACATCCTACTAGAACTCTCGTCGTGACCTAAACTATAGATTAACGGTTACCTAGTTCGATAGGTCCATGATGTCATGAGGGTAGATTGAGGTAGTCACTCATGAGGAAATCTAAGGGGTGTGCAATAAGGAAGAATCTTTGTTCCTTAGAAACCCTTAGTCTCTCACAAGGTCGACCAAGTGGAGTGTTAACTCCAAGGTTTGGAAAACTTCCGAAACTAGTCAAAGGCGAGTGGCACCTTTGGAACACAGAGGTGCATCTTGAAGGGCACGCCGTGTAATAAAATTGTGAGTCAATACAAATCTAGATGGCCTAGAAAACAAAATAAAAATGTTGAGACCTTGTTAGAATATAATGGTTAATTAATCATTAAATTATAAGATAACAAATCTAAACTAGAAAGTCTAAGCCTAAGTCTAAGTCTAATTTTAAATAAAGGACTAAATAAAACATTAAATAAGTTAAGAAAATTGAGATAATCAAACTCTAGGAAAAGAGGGAATAAAAAATTTAAAGGTTGAGTAAAATTCACATGTGTGCATGAAAATAATAAAATGGAATTATAAATAAATATAAATTAAAACATGAGAGACCAGGGTGTCCACATAGAGTAGTATCTTGAATCAATCTACCACTAATATTAACTAAAAGAAGACTCCTAATCCAACTCAAAATAAGATATAGTTAGGGGACACTCAATAAATGATATATTGGGGAACTAAGGGACAACCAAGAGAAAAAATAGGAACACATTGGGGAATGTGAGGGAAAAAATATTTTTAAATAAAATAAAAAGAGAAATTACATGTGAAACCGTGGGGGAGTGTGACACATGTAATGGGTGAATAATCCTTTAATTTAATTATTAAAAATGAATTAGTTTTTCATGAGGACATGTTTCATTGAGCAAATTTCTATAAAATAATTGGAGAAGAGCGGAAAAGTTTCACCTTTGTTAGTACTGTTATGTTGCCAAAAATTTTCCTGAACTAGTTTTACTTGTGAGAGTTGGGTTCCAAAACTTGACAGAGTGGAATCTCTTCCTTGCCAAGCAAGTTTTGGGTGCTATTGAATTTATGGTTTGTGTGTGCGTCCCCTTTGTGGCTCGGGGGGATAAGGGAGAAGTAGAGTATCCCTAGCATTGGATGAGAGGTATTAGTGAAGTCTTGGGATTAGCAGGAGAAGGAAAGGAATTGCACAAGATTTAAAGTGGAGGTTCAAATTTACATTTCGTCAAGCTTCATATTACGGTATTTGGAAAAAATGATATTCTACTATTAAATTGATTTGTATGAGCACCTTATTTAGTTATATTTTCCTTAATAGACATTGAAAATTGGTATTTTTGTGTTCTCTCTTCACTTGAGCATGTTTACCATTCTATACTTTCTATTTTCATTACCCTTACAACCTGTCGATGCATAAATCTATTTCCTAACGTTGTTGTAAATAGATTATGGAACTTATAGAGTTGTTGTTATATTTTTGGACCAATTAATTAAATTCAAGATCTTTTGCATTAAGTTTAATATTTATTTATATATGTTCATTCGGAAGATTCAAACTACTGCTTATGAATTGTAGAAATCGTTCATGTTTTATTTCAGAATTTATTTTCTGATAGATACTTTTGCGTGTATGGAAGGCACACAAATTTCTTTATGATTATAAAAATCCCTATTTAATACCATTGTAAGTGGTGTACTTTGTTTTCCAATGATTTCTATGATTCCCATAGATAGTAAGTTGACCAAAAAATATGGCGAAAGGATCCTCGAGGTCCAGGTTCAATGGAGGAATTGGTTCAACCTGGAAGACTGTAGGATAAACCTTCTCGTTCAACAACATTTTTAGAACTCTACTATCTATATCTTGTGACCCAGGGACTCTACATACATAATTAGAGTGGACTATTGTGTGATACTACATCACTCTCCTTAGTTTTCAATGGAGGCGCAACATAGGAGGAACTAGTCCATCCTGGTTGATTGCAGGCTTAATCCTCTCTTATTTCCGCAGTTTAAGAGCTCTTTCTAACTTACATTGTGAGGTTTTATTTCTACCTTTCCTTCTGAGCTTCCTTTACCTTATGACTTACTTCTAACGATGACTTTAAACTGTCTCCCTCTAGAACCATTAACTCTTTTTGCAGGGATACAATGACATACTCTTGTCCTCTAACTCCTTAAACTTTTCTGATTGGATTTAGACTTTTTTATAACTCTCCTCTCCTCTCAAGACCCAAATCGATGGAGGTTGAAGTTAACACACTCATGAGTGCTGCTGACAAGGCCCTCTAGAAAAGTGCAGGCCTCTTCACCTCGACAGTTGAGCTCTCTAGGCGCACACTTCGAACATTGTCTACTTCTGAAATAACAGTTTTGTCCTCCTCCTCTGGTTTCACAAGTCTCCATATTTCTCCTCCATCCACTTCCATCCATCCATATCCTAGCACTTCCTCCCATACATATCCCTTCTCTTCTGCCATTTTTACTCCTGCTCCTATTTCTCCCACACAACCTACTATGAAAACTTCCTTCCCTCACATAAACAGTAGACCCATCTCTAGAGTCTCACAGTCTTCCCTTTTTAATAGGCCTCTTCCACATCTTGCCTCATCCCTCACTATGAGTCTACCTACTCTTGTAACATCTTGTGGCCTCATACCACATAACTTGTCCTCTTCCCACAGGAGCTCACATGCTATCCCGACCTCTCTCGACCCTACAAACATTCCTAGAGCTGCTCAAAAGTCTTGAGCTCATCCATCTGGAGGAAATAAAAATCTACAATGCCCATGGGCCTCAAAGAAAACAAAGAAGAAACTTTTTCTCAGAGTGGATATAGTCCTGGAGGACTCGGTCTCTATGGCCTTGTGCAACCTTGTGGGTAGGCTCTCTTATAGATACCTCTGCACTTCAAACCTAGATGACTGGATGAAAAATACCTGGTGGCCACTTTTGGGATATGTCCCCTCTCTCTCATATCTTTGGTTTGGTTGGATCCACTTTCAATTCAAATCGTCTGAGGATACAACAACTATCCTAGAGCGCCTATGGACTCTGGATAACAACAACCTCATGCTGAAGCGATGGCGAGTGAGTTTCGATCCTACACAGGACTATTTCCTCCTTCGACACCTATGGGTTCTCCTTCTTGGACTACCTCTTCACCTCTGGAATGAAAAATCTCTTATGGCAATTGGAAACTCCTTGGGACGCTTTATCAGTGTAGATCCTAAGACTATTGTTTGCCCAGATAAAAAACTGGCAAGGATACTAGTAGAAATAGACATGCATGAGGGTCTGCTTGAATCTTTGGATATAGATTGGAGAGGACATATTACTCTCTAGAAGCTTGACTACCTCGACATTACATTCATATGTTCTCTTTGCAGAAAAAATGGCCACATGCGAGAGTCTTGTACTGGCACTCTTGAAGATGAAATGTCTAAGGAAACCATGTTTGAACTTGCTACCAATTTAGACTCCCTAGATTTGAATACATATATCAATCTTCCAGACTACCCTGAAGATGGAATTTCACCTGACCTAGACTCCATCACAGGTAATCTTAATATCATCTTCCCGATTCTATTCTTCTCTCTTTCTTCTTGGGAAAAGACCCTTTAGATAACTCTTTACTTATTACCAAGAGTTCGGACCCTCCTTGCGAACCTCTAGAAACCCTCCATTTACATCAGTATCTATGTCCACCCTCACATTTACCCGCTACTACTCAAGATTTATCACCTGTCTAGCTACCCTCTCCTACATCTCTCGACCAACCTGAAGTGGCGTTTCCTTGCACCTTGTCTTTATCTAGCTCACCCTCCACATTGTCCTTCCCACACTCTTCCTACTTGTCAAACACACCTATGAAACCATCTATGCCTATTCTTGACTTAACCTAATCTCAGTATCACTCTCTAGAAGCACAACTATCCACTACTACCTCGCTTCCCATACCCTCCCCTCTAGAGACTGATATCATCATGGAACATTCTCATGATCTAGTGGAGTTCAATCGCTTACTGGGTCTCAGCAAAATCGTCTCTGATGTTAGCAAGATAGATGTTGTTCTTGAAACCTTATTACCTACACACAGAGAAGTCTTAAGCCCCACTCCCCTACCCACTTATATGGGTAATAATTTACACATTTTTCTAGTTTTGGGAACAGGATTGGATTCTACAGAGAGCTCATAAACCTGCTCTGAAAAATACTTCACTTGGACTAGAGGACACAGATTCGAACATTCTCTGATCAAAACTCATAGTGCTCGTCGCAAGGAGGGCTCTTCATCTACTCTACCTGTTATTCCTTCACATTCACTTACCGACATTGGGGCACTTAGAGGCATTAAAGACCTAGCAAGAGAAAAGCCATGATCTTGCTCTCCCTCAACATCAGAGGGGTGTCCCCCCCCCAAAAGATGCCTCCTTCAGAAGACTTCTATCACATTCTTCTCCAGATATCATTTTCCTACAAGAAACACTTATTGACAACAAAAAGGCTAGGTCCTTTTTAAATCTATTTCACTCTAATTGGCACATATGCATAGTAAGCTCACTTTAATATGATTTTTCCTCCTACCTTTGTTGCAGAGGCATCTTGTTGTCTGGTATTTTCCGTTTTAACAACAAAAGGATAAATTTAATCAATGTATACAGTCCCTCTACTAACAGACAATTTTTTTTGGAAAAGGTTGTTGATCGGGGTCTTCTTAACTTGGAAAATTTGATAATAGTGGGTGATCTGAATCTCACTATCTCTGCTTGGGAAGTCTGGGGGGCATCTTCTACATAGGACACTCTAGAAGATATTTTTACCACTATGTTCACAGCTCACAACCTGGTGGACTACGCCCCAGACCTCTTAGCTCCCACTTGGCGCAATGAGTGGATGGGACTTGATCCTATCTCCAAGAGGCTTGATTGTTTCCTTACTGTTGAACACTTAATCTCCACAGAGGATCATATTCGCACCTGGGTGGATTATCCTTTTTTATCATATCACGCTCTGATTATCTTGCAGTTGGACTCATCTTTTCATACGATTGATTATCCTTTCAAAATCAATTCGAGTTGGCTTCTTAAAGATGACTTCAATTCCATTGTTGTTTATGTGTGGAAGGATCCTACCTATTTATCTGAGCCTTGTATTCAACATCGATTTATTTCGAATCTTAAGAGCATTAAAGCCCGTTAAAATCTTGGACAACCAACTATAAGAGACACAATGCATAAAGGCTTCTAGATCTTGAAAGTGAGATACAAATCCTTCTTTTAGCAGATGAGCATGCGGGTGACATTGGTGACCGTAGTCTAGTCTTAAAAGGATTAGAATCTGAAAGAAACCAGCTTCTTCTCAAAGAAGAAGCTACTTGGAGACAACGTTGCAGAACAACCTTGATCAAGAGTGGTGACCTCAATACAAAATATTTTCATAACCTTGCTAGTTCATGCAGTAGTAGAAATCACATTTGGAAGATTATTGATGTGGAAGGTACTTACCATAGTGGACAACATACATTAAAATCAACAGCTGTAAGACATTATCAACCTTTTTTGAGGAGAAAACTACTAGAAATTTACAGACTTTGGTCACTGTGGCTAGTCTCTTTCCCCATTATGTTACTGAGGAAGACTCTCCTACTCTTGACAGTCCCTGCACTATACAAGAGATTAGGGTTTCCTTAAAATATTTCTCTAAAGATAAAAGTCCAAGCCCTAACGGTTGGACGGTATAATTTTATCTTCACTTCTTTGACTTGGTTGGCTTGGATCTTCTGGAGCTTGTGGAGGAATCTAGACTTAGTGGGAAGGTGGTTGGATATTTGAACTCGAATTTCCTTACCCTCATTCCTAAAAAAAACAATCATTATACCTTTTCCGATTACAGACCCACTGCTCTCTGCAATCTATGCTATAAACTTATCTCAAAAATCATTGCAAGCAGGATAAAGCCCATACTCTCTCATACCCTTTCAAAAGAACAGTTGGGATTTTTAAAAGGACATCGGATCCTAGATGGCATTGGCAATGCCCAGGAGTGCCTACATAGTATCAAATCTAAAAATTCAAAGGCGCTTATCCTCAAACTTGACCTCCATAAATATTTTGATTGTATAGACTGGGACTTCCTCAAATGGGCTTTAGCTATTCTTTAATCAAATGGATCATGATATGTGTAGTTAGCACTAACCTTTCCATATTGATTAATGGTGAATCCTCCTCCTTTTTTCACATTGGAAGAGGTCTTCAGCAGGGCTTCCCCCTCTCCCCCCTTCTCTTCATACCGGCTATGGAAGCCTTGCATTTGCTCCTCAATTCTGGTCAATATGATGGCAAGATCACTAGTATTAAGGTGTCTAGGACAATCAAGATTCTTCATCTCCTCTTTTTCGATGATGTTCTCATCATGATAAATGATTTTCTACAGGAATGGAAAGAAATTAAAGATATTTTAAAAATCTTTTGTAGTGCCCCGGGTTTGGTGATCAATTGGGAAAAATCGACCTTCCATTTTGCAAATATTCAACAACAAAATTTGAATCATCTCAAATGTATTTTTCCCCACACCTTTACTCATCTTTCTTCAGGTTTTAAGTATCTGGGCTACTTCTTAAAAGCAGACTCCTACAAGCTGGCGAACTAGAACTGGCTCATTGCAAAAGTTGAGAAAAATATAGGTCACTGGTGCATGAGATGGCTCTCACTTGGAGGCCGGTATACTCTCATTAAAGTTGTCCTGGAAGGACAATGAGTTTATTGGATGGCTCTTGCATCCATTCTTGCTACATTTCTCACCAAACTTCGCCAATTGACATACAAATTCCTTTGGTCAGGTTGCTACGACCACTCCCAACAACACATCTTCAAATGGGAAGTTTTGGCAAAGCCCAAATAAAACGGTGGTTGGGGGATTCATAATTTATTTCTCTTCAGCCAAGATCTTGCAGCTAACTCCCTTTGGAGTGTGTTGACCATTCCAATCATTTGGAAATCAATTATTAAGGACAAGTACCTCTCACAACATACAGTCTCTAGTTGGATTCTTTCTAATTCAGATATCACCAAGCCATCTTCTATCTTTTGGAAAAAATTAAATAAATCTAAACATTCGATAACCCACTGGCTATGTTGGCAGCCATGATTGGGTCATTCCATTGTCCTTAGGCACGACCACATCCTTGGTATGGGTGACTCCAATACTCTGTCTCTGTTGTTGATTACGCATCTGCACAACAAAAATATCGGTTACTTATTCCAAGCCAGAGACCGAACCTGCCCTCTGTTTTCGCCTGACAAGTGGCTATCCAACACTGATATGGGCCTCAACGCAGAGCTTTCCATATCTTGGAATGCCTTCTGCTCGAACTTAGCACTATCGAGTATCATTTTAAATGACTCTGATGACCAACTCATGTGGTGGGGGGTCGATCACTCTAGAAAACTCACTGTACATAATATTTATACAACCATTTTAAATTCTCTCTGGCAAAATAACACCAGAGGCTGGAGAAAACACCTTTGGACATGGTGCCTACCTACCAAATTAAAATTATTCACTTGGCTCATGTTTGAATACAAATTGAATACATGGGATATCCTTCAAAGGAAGGGCTGGACTGGGCCAAACATTTGTCTTTGTTTCCTTATTGAAGCAGAAACAACGGATCATCTATTCATCAAGTGCCCCTATACCAGAAGATTTTGGGACAAAATTGCTTCCGTTTTAAAATTTAAAACTATTTGGGACGAGCCTACACTTGCAGACTCCTTTGAATATTGGACTCACAGGGAGCACAATCTAAAATAGTTTCCTTCCCTGGTTTGTTGGTCTATTTGGATGGACATAAATTTAAATATTTTTGAAAATGGGACTCCATCTATTAACTCTACAGCTTACAAAACACTTGGTTTACTTAAAACCTGGACTGCTACCCACACTAGAAAGCAATGTTTACAGATTACAAAGAGGGCTCCTGATCTAGGGAACACACCTACAGGCTGGTTTGATGGAGTAGAGCTATCTAATGGCACTCAGAGCGGTGTTGGAGGATTGATTAAAATCACAAAAAATACATCCTATATATGGACCTTTAACTGTGGTCAAGGCACCAACACCAGGGAAAAATTATTGGGTGCCTGGGCCACACTCTACTTGGCTTCTAGACTCCACATCAAAACTCTTCAGATTTTTGGGGATTCTAGAATAATCATTGAGTGGTTGAACAACAAGGGTCATCTTCAAGCCATCCCTCTTCTGGCTTGGAAGGACAAAATCCGACTTCTCCTACCCACTTTCAAACAACTCAGCTTCAAACATATCTATCGTGAACACAACAAATCAGCAGATTAATTATCCAAGATAGCACTTCAAAAAAAAGTCAGCATTATAACTTACAACCTCTGGTTGGATTGCCATGAGGGCTCTCCACATTTTCTAACTCTCCTTTAAGATCCCCTCTCCATCTTAGCGGTTTTTTTGATCTGAATTTTGAAGACTTTCTCCTAGTCGATGTATCACTGAAGATTCTACTGTTTTTGCTTTATTTACTGGGGTTATATCCCTCTCATACACTTGTATCTTTTTTAGACTCTTAGCAGTCCTCTTGCTCTTAATATGAGCTTCCCCCTATAGTGGTTGAGAGACCACTAAAGACAAAAATTCATTTGACAAATATTACTTTTTTTGCTGAGCATTGTAAATTCAGTGTATTGAGAACACATTATATAATCAATATAATAGAGAAATTTCCCCTTTGGAATTTTTTTTTTTTTTGCAAACTTCGTATCTAAACTATTCTATTTAAATAATCTGTGTAGATGCCTTATAGACTGTGGTAAGGCGTTTTTCTCTTAACCAAAAGTTGTGGATCGAATCCCTGATTTCTTTAAAATAAAATTTAATTATAAATCTTAACTTAGAAGTCCTACAACATAATATATAAAAGAGATTAATCTTCCTTGATATTATGGTGGATGCTTCACCTTCGATTGATCTCTTTCTATTTTGGTTCATCGCAAACGGTTGAAATTCTAAGTTAAAAAAAGGGGGAATGTTCTTAGGGTTATGTAGTGATTTAAACTAATGACACATGACCTTATATAAAGAGTTTAATAAAGTTTTTATTTGGAGCTATATATAGGAGATGAAGTTACGGATTAAATATATCACTTAATGTAATAACGAAGAACAAATTTTTACTGTGTTATAAATAATTATTTTTATATTATAATTATTTATAAAATTGTACTCTACAAAACGAGAGACAATATGCATCATTTATCTATAAAATTATTTGAATATTGAATTATTTAAATGATTGACTTTATGAAGGAAATTACATTACTGTTTTAGTATGTCGATAATATCAATGTTAGTTTATAACTAGGTTGAGGTATGCATTGATCTAACATAAATCAGGTTATTAATGACTTGATTTATTGACTTCATATTTTAATTAAACTTGTTGTGCATATTTAGGAACTAGATTTGTGTCTTGCTCCAATGTTTTAGTTAATAAATAGATTTGTTTGATTATAATAAAATAGGTCCATTTTATAATTCACTATCTATGCCTTGAGACATTCTAAGGGCACGGCAAGCTCATTCTTAATAGAAATAGTTGTGAATATTTTTAATTGTAAAGTCAAGTAACTAGTTAGAAAATTCAGCCTCTGCTTTATAATTGAAAAGTTTTTATTACATTGAATTGCTCATTCTTTTTGTATAGATGAAATTTTCCCTTAGTTTTTAATGTTGATAAAGTCTTGTAAACTAACTAGGATTTGGGCAGTTAGACATTGTTAGTCTTGCTATCATTCATGTGATCCAATGTTATTGAATTTCACATGTTAAACTTATTAAATGCTATTTGAAATTTATCGTGATCTTATTGTGATGTTGATATTGATTAAGAATATAGTTATGTGATTATGAATATATTGTATACCTCACTTGTTGGCATGTATTTATTGGTTATGATAATCGACTTAATGAACAGTTTATATATATCTATATATATACTTTTTCGATGTATTTGCTTATATTCATGTCAATAAAAGAGGGTCGTTAAAGTTGTGATTTGTAGAGAAAATCCTACAATGCACAGGACTTAAGGGATGGGTGTCAAAATGCTAACAAGCTAGAAATCACCTTGGTAAATAGTGGGCAAATAATTAGGCATTTCATACATAGGTACATGAGTGTGACATACGTATAATTATTGTAGACCATATCTTTCACATGAGAAGCTTCAACTTCATGCTCATAATACTATCAAAGAATTCCACATGTCATAGGATATCTAAATATTGAATACACATGTCTACGTTGTTGGTGTACATCCTTCGAGCAATACTAGACCATGAACACCTAATCACTGTGAATCATACATCTAAATCATGAGTGTCATTAATGGAAAGTCAAAATAAAATTGTAAGTTAATTCCAACAATGACCAACAAGGTCATTATCCATTATTTTTAAGTTTCAATCCTTTTATTTAAATATGTTTTCAAATTGTTAGATTTAACACCTTGGATTTATAACTTGCACCAATTTAATTATTAATTGGTGGTTTTTTTTTTCCATTGCATTGGTGAATTGATAATTTAAAAGAAAGTTTTTTGTTTTGTTCAATCTCATCAACAATATTGTAATTCCTCATAATCTTAACCACTTCATTGTAGTTGCAACTTGCTAGTTCAATTTTTATTTACTAGTGATCAACTTGCAATGCATATGAAATTCAAACTGTATAGAATTAGATATATGTTTTTGTTTTTTTTATCTATATGGAAATCAACAAAGGGGTGACCTTGTTGCACATCATTTCTTATTTTTGGGTTAAGATATTCAAACTGTGACCAAAGTCATGTCACCAAACTCTTCCAAGTCCAATTTCTGTAATTATTCTGCAATGTAAATTTCAAAATGCAAAAAGGACCTAATGGTTTTAAGGAAACTTAGAAATTCCAGCTCTTTAACTAGTTTGAATTTGTTTCATATGGTAGCATTGAGGGTTCATTTCCTAGGATTATGGATAGTTTTCAAGGCCCTATGTTTGAGGAGTGAACCTATTCCCAATATAGGGTGGATTTCCAAAGACCTTTCTAAATACATAACAAGAAGAAGGGCATTCAAGCTTATATGTTGTATTAACTAAAACTATTATATGAAGAGATATGGAAATAAGTTAATGTGGAGTAGGGTGCATGCAATCTTTATAATTATAGTTGCAAGATGCATATTTCAAGGAAGAATGAAATAAGATTTGGTTGTTGGTTTGAAAACATTTAATAGTGATATATGGATCCCATTTCATGGTAGTAGTTGTACTCTTTGAAAATGAAATGATGTTGATTTCAAGGGAATTTGATAGAAATTATGACAATGAGAGCCAATTGCTCCAAGGGATAGTTTTTTCCCTATTTCATGTGTAGGACGGTAACATATTTTTATGAAAAATTACACCTATTATGACATCTATCATGGTCGTTGATTTGAAAAAAATAGGTCATCATTGTCAAGGAGCAAATTCCAACTTCCTAATCAACAACTTAAAGGCTACATGGCATATTGGTGAGTAGTACAATTTGAAAATTTGTGGTGAAACCCAATTCCTTTTAAATTTGAATGACGAACAAATTAGATTTGTGGTGAGAACAAGCAATGATATTAGAGACAAACAAGTTCTAATGTCTCACTTGAAAACTCCACTATGAGGGATCTAGTAACATGGATCAATGATAAATTCATGGAATCCATGGTTGCAACAAATATATTTAATGAAGGAAATCATGTAGTATTTGTTTGACACACTCAACAAGATTGAAGGAGGTCAACAATGTGAAGATTTGAAGCATAACTCATTGACTCTCTGCAATATGATTTTCAAACTTGAAGAGAATATTCAACATATTGTCTATGAATATTTGAATGAACCTAATAATCAATACCATTCTTTGTGATGAAATCCCTTCAAGAAGAGCATCCCATAAATATCATGCTACAAGAGGAAGGGAATATTGATTCAATAATAATTTCTCAATCCAATCCCATTGTAGTCTCTACTTTTGAGATTGATCATTACTTAGAGTTGGGATTTTAAATTGACCCTATTAAACATTATAATGGGGAGTATCTATTTTATAGTTAGATATAGAATATCAGTATGGGTATTCATATTTTGTCTTTGACCCATAATCATCTAGTTCATGATTTGCAAACGACCATAGGTTTGTCCCATCTAATTGTTTTCCCTATATATGAAGGTATACATACCCTACCCCCCCCTGTATTTAAACATGTGACCTCCAAGGAGTATACACATGTTCTTAACCATTAGGCCCACTATATAATATTTATTATTTTATGAGTATGTATACCTCTATATAATTTAGCAGTCAAATCGTTGCATGGAGGGGGTCCCTTATCCCACAAACAAGGGGATCTCATAAACCAGTTTATATATTATATAAATTACATTATATAATATATATACAACCAAAAAAAATGAATTCTCATAACCTCACGCGTCATAACCTCATCTCACCACGACATTCTCGACATAGTGAATAACCTCATGACCTCTCAATTAAGATTCCCCTCGACCACATAACCTCACCTACCAAATGAGAGTGACCTCAACTGCATTGAGAGTGATATCCCTAGCTCATTAATTGAGCTCCCAACAGACACACTAGAGACAAATTAGGCCCTTGTTGGCATGACAGAGTAGGACCTTTCTGGAGCGACATAGTGCCCTCGACCGCATAACCTCACATGATCACTACATTTTCGACTGAGAGTGATATCCCTAGCTCATTAATCAAGCTCCCTGAAGATAACGACATCAATAGTGACAGAGTAGGCCCTTGTTGGAGAAACATAGGAGGAACACCGTAGTAGGCCCTTGCTAGAGCAATATAGGAGACCCCTCTTGACCAACAATGATGCCAAAATCAGTGAGTTCTTAATATCCTTTAAAACCCCAAATCAGGAATTGAAGGTTCTTGATATGATCCTTGAATTTAGGCAAGGGTATGTTGTGATTTTTCCATTGTTGGACATGGAATTATGGTATTGGCATTGATGTAAAAGAAGGACAATATGATCAATGATTGGACATGGTATTATGTTGGCATTGATGTCAAGAAGATCAATATGGTATTATCATTATATGCCTTTGAGATCGTAAAATATGAGGAGAAATAATGTAGTAAGTTGCACAGAAGACATAGCGCAAGGTGCAGAGGAATATACATAAATCTCATGAGAGGAAACATATTAGATTGCACAATATTAGAGAATGTAGGAAATCTCAAGAAAAGGAGTACCTTAAGGAAGTGATATTGGGATCAAAATCCCAATAGATCAACTAGAGAACACCCTCATAATTGTGAGGAAACTTTGTTACAGTTGGGAGATATGAAAATTGTCAATCTTTGACCAAAGGCACAGATCAACAATCTTGGTTCAGTTGGAATCCAAGTATAAATCCAAAGAGATTAAGAGAAATTGTGTTTGTTGATGTAGTTTTCGGGAAACCTGCATAAAGAAGGTGAGAATCGTGGCCATCTGATTGAATATTCACGAGTAACTTAAAATGCCTTATCATGTAGGAGGAACAATGGTTAAATTCAGCACTAACTACTTCAGATAAAATTACCCAAAGAAAAATATATTTTACCTGAAGACGAAGTCTTGAAGTGGACATGAGTCGTATAATCTGAGAAACACTTTGGGAAATATCCCAACTGTTGGATCAAGTAAAGTGGAAGGATAGGATAAGAAAGGCCAAAGGCCCGAGATATTGAATAGCCAAATTCCTGACAACCATTGGATTTTGTTAATCTTTTCTTGTTAAAGAATGACCGTTATATGAAGTCGAGTTACTCAAGGATTATTCTTCAGGGAATCTCACTCCGGGAGAATTGGGAAGTGGGAAAAAGTGAATAAACCCAAAGTCTCGAAGGATGAAATGAATCTGGACCATTGATCTATAAATGATCACAGTCATTGGATGAATTCAAGTGGAAGGATATTGTAAGCACTTCCATGTTGACCACTTCGGCGCTGACCAACTCCGATGAAAATTGGAGCAACAATTACCTAGACCTCTAAAGCTCCAAAGTCCCGAAGTCATGAACTTTCGTTAACCCTCATATCAGAGGAAGAGTAGGTAAATCATGTCAACCATTGATATGGAGTAACAACTGTCAGAGCACGGTCAACTCCGGTCTTGACGTACTCTGGCGATAAACAACTCTGATGAGCCAAGAACTCCCGAACCCCGATGTTTCAAAATAAACAGAGGCCATAGGATCAAGACAGGAAATATCTACAGTGATAGATCTATTCGACACTTCTCCAATTTGGGAGGATTAGATCGAAGTCTCAAAAGTTTCATATTCCTGAAGCAACGACAACCATCAGATCAATAATAAACTTTGGATGGACATATGATAGCAGTTAGATATGGGAGTTGCAAAGGAGGACTGGCGGATCAACATCCGACTAAGTCATGACTATCTGATCTCAGTAAGGGTAGATCAATGACGAGGAGCCATTGTGGTATCAAAATGTTGAGTTAACAATCATGCAAGTTTTTCTTCTACAATCCAAACAGACCGTCGATCGTCACCTACAAATAGATCAATGGTTGGCATCGATCCCACTATCAACAAGAACTTTCTATTGCAGAATCCGGGACATGTTTTAAACATTGTGCTAGTTGATAATTTGTAATCCCTAACCATCTATCTTCACGATCGATTTAATCACGACTGTCGATTATCACTCAAGCAATTGAGTCAAGGTCATAGCTCTCGGTCATATGAAGGGCAGACAGAGGCTCTTCGGGCTAGATGACAAGGAGAGGTTTTAACTCTCTGTGTTAATCCATGGTCATGGGGAATGTTCATATGTGGAAAAAGGAAATAATATAAAGGAAAGAGAAGAACGATCCTTGGCACCCCTATTTCAGGGTTTACAATGCAGTTACAACATAAGACTGCATAAAAGGGTTTTAGGACGAGAGGTCCTGCGTCAAGTGGAAAGATAGAGTAAGCATAAGTCACGAAGTAATGATAACTATTGATCTACTCTGGGAGCATTCTTGACCGTTAGATCAAGCGCAGTGGAAGGATAGCGTAAGGTGTACTAACAATTGATATCAAGTTGTAACCATATCTTTATGACTTATTCGGTCGGTAATCATTCTAGAGGGATTGAACTTCTAAGAGTTCAAGTAGCCTGGAGACTCGGAGTCATGAATAGTCGAATTGATCCAGGTGGATATCGGTGGCCACCCACCTTTTTCGACTGGCTCAAAACAATTTTCAAGCAATTTTGGCAATTTAATATTTTTAGCAGGTTTTAACTTTCGAGGCCATTTTGAGGGCCTAAATGAAGGATTTTAGAGATTGAGGTTCTAAATGGTATCTAAATGAATTATTGATCCCCCAAAATGAATCTCCTCAACTATACCTTTCCAACGAGCTATCATATGCCTAAAAGGGATATCGTATGCAAAAGTTACGACCCCGGGAAGTTGATGTACTAACTTACCCAAATGGGGCCCACATGACTTTTGGCTCTTCATATCCTAGGGTTAGGTTTTTGGATGTCTAGGGTTTTTGGCATTCCTATGTATTGTAAAAATTCCTTCAGAGCCTCATTGTAATCATCTTCTTTCGAATGCAAGTAGCCATCACATCTCTTCTCAGAGATAAGCTACCACCATTCCAGTGAGTCTTTCACTCTATATTTTTACAGTCTCTGTACATTTATTTCATTAATAGAAATCATGTATTATTGTATATCTGTGTTTATGGTTGCATATTTGATACATTTCTGTAATATTATTGAATATTTTCGATATCTCTGTGAATTTCTTTATTATATCTTCGATCTCATTTCGTGCGGAAAATAATCTAGATCAATGGTATCATAGCAGCCTGCTCTTGATTGTTTTTCAGTGCATGTCCCCAACGAGGTCCGAGTATAGAAAGTTGGTTCTCGAGCTTGTCTCTCTTGAATACAATCGCTCTCACACACCCAAGAAACCCTCATTGGCAGAATAAAAGAAAAACGATGGAGCAGACGATCCTATCAATCTGTTGCTTGAGCAAGCTCTCACGCGATAGAGGGATGAAATGATGGAGAATTTTTCCCACATCCTTAAACACCTGCCGATAGAATCAAGTGCATCTTCATCAAGAGGCCACTTTGGAGGCACCTCACCTTTCAAGGTACAAGTTAATTTTTATATTTTTGTATTTGAAGGACAGATAGATGCAGAAGCCCTAGAAAAATGGTTAACTCTGCTAGAAGGTTATTTCTCTGTTCACAATTTTTTCAACAAAGAAAAGATCACCTTCGCACTCCTTAAATATCTCCCTCATGTCAAACATTGGTGGGAAACTTACTGGGAGCAAAGTTCCACAGAGGAGTTTGGAATATATGGGGTCGATCCCACTTGGGATTTTTTTTGTGGATGCGGTAAAGGAACAATATTACCCTGTTGGAAACTATGAGGACCAGTACATGAGATGGACCACACTGCAACAAGAGAGGGGCCAAGAAGTTCTGGAGTTCACCAATACCTTCCATACCTTGCGCACCAAGCTGGGTATCAAAGACTCCGAGCGACATTTGGTTCTGAAATACCATGGGGCTCTACACAAATACATCCAGACTGAAATGGATTTTTTGGACATCTCATCACTTAGTGTTGCTTATCGATATGCTATTAAAATTGAGCAGAAATTTAAGCACCAGAACAAACGAGAATTTAGGTTTGCAAATCCGCAACAACCAAAGTATGACAAAGACGACCCTAACAAACAGTCTCCTGAAAACTAGTCGAAGACACAGGAAAAGAAGGGTCACGGGAAGATAAAGAAGGACACCGGAAAATGGTGTGATTTCCACAAAATCCCCTGGCACAACACCGATGAATGTCACTCAAAACAATCATTGGTGGTCGAGATCAAAGACAAGGAGATGAACTCTGATTCAGAATCTGATTTTGAAAATACTGGTAAAGGACAGATCATTGACGCAGACCCCACTGCTATTGTCGTGACCACAACAATTCAACCAGAAGAACCAACAGATCCTGAAGAGGGGGAGTGCCTTTTTTCATTCACAGATGTGGGTGAAGGGGACCTCGCTGCATTTTATTGTTGATAGTGGAAGCCAGAAAAACCTCATCTCAGCAGAGGTCGTCAAACAATTGGGATTGTCGACAACACCACACTCGCAACCATACAACATCGGGTGGCTTCGGCAAGGAAGAGATCTCTATGTCATCCAACAGTGTCGATTGTCATACGACATCCAACCCTTCAAGGATGAGGTATTATGTGATGTTTCCCCACTGGATGTCTGTGATGTTCTCTTGGGCCAACCATATATGTGGAGACGCCATATTTTTTATGAGTCTCGACCCCGTAGTGTCATTGTTACTTTGGGGGGTCATCTCTACAAAATACCAGAGGTAGTTCCAACTATTGTTCCACCTAAAAAGTGTCACAATGTATTATCTCATACTGCAAAATTCAGCTTCTTCACAATCTGTTCAAAAGGGGAACAGAAGGACACTACAACCACTACAGCCTCGCCCCCTGCACCTTATATCCAAAAGAAATAGGTCGACAAAGTTGCAACAAAGCACAAAGATTCCTTCTGCACACCTTCCTCTCATGTAGCTTGACTTGTTGAATAGCCTCAACTTCAACAGGTTCATGACAGACTTCCACAAACTAAGCAGCACGACGTCTCCAACAATACAAGCAGCTCACCAAGATGCAGATCCAACAAATTCTTTTCCCTCTCCCCCAGGAACTCAATGCAATGGAGACCATTTATTCCCAAGGAGGGAGGATTGATCCAGGTGGATATCGGTGGCCACCCACCTTTTCCGACTGGCTCAAAACAGTTTTCTGGCAATTTTGGCAATTTACTATTTTTAGCAGGTTTTAACTTCTGGGGCCATTTTGAGGGAATAAATGAAGGTTTTTCGAGATCAAGTTTCTCAATTATAGCCAAAGTAATAATTGAGCCCCCAAAATTAATCACCTCGACGATACCTTTCCAATGAGCTATCATACGCCTAAAACAGAGATCGTATGCAAACGTTACGACCCCGGGAAGTTGATGTACTAACTTTCCCAAACGGGGCCCACATGAATTTTGGCACTTCATCTCCTAGGGTTAGGGTTTTGGATGTCTATGGTTTTTGGCATTCCTATTTATTGTAAAAAGGCCTTCAGAGCCTCATTGTAATCATCTTCTTGCGAATGTGAGTAGCCATCACATCTCTTCTTAGAGATAAGATGCCACCATTCTAGAGAGTCTTTCACTCTATATTTTTATAGTCTCTGTACATTTATTTCATTAATGGAAATCATGTATTAAAGTATATCTGTTTTTATGGTTGCATCTCTAATACATTTATGTAATATTATTGAATATTTGCGATATCTCTGTGCATTTCTTTATTATACCTCCGCTCTCATTTCTTGCCGAAAATAATCCGAATCACGAATACCCAAAGAGAGAATATCCTTTGTGCCTAAGCCCACAGTCTTATCTCCTGGACTTATGATAATCACTTCGAAGGAATTTTATCTGGAAGAGTCGAATGACTGCAAATACCGGAGTACCGAAACATTGAAGTCCCGAAGTGAACAAGAACTGTCTGGTCAACTGCAAATCAAGTACTGACCTTAGATTTGTTTGAAACCTCTAGAGAAGAAAATATCATCCATATAACAGAAGATCAAATATCTATCATCCGATCTACTTCAGGGAAATGTACTTCGGAAGGTTTAAATTTTGCAAACGCTGGAAGTCCTGAAGGACGAAGTTCCGAAGTAAATAATGGTCATCCATCTCCACCATTGATTAATTCATAGCCATTGGATTAAGCAATGTAAGAATAGTGTAAGGATTGAAGCTAGACCGTTGATTTGCTTCCGAGAATCATGCTAACCATTGGATAAATCCGTGTGAGAGGTGACCACTTCGAGAAGTTGAAACTTCAAAAGATTGGATGATTTTAAGAGAGAAATTTCCTGAAGGTCGAAGTTCAGAGGACTAGGTTCCAACCCCTAGTAATAGTTTACGAACACATAAGTTGTGAGGCACTAGGAACATCACTTAATTTAATAAGCCCGTGGATTTACACATATGGTCACATGTAAATGGTTTGAAATAAGTGCCTCTATAGAATTCGATTTTTGCAATATTTGTAGAGACATGGGATCGCGTTAAAAATGAAATCGATCCATATTAGTGATCAATTTATGAAAATCACTCTCACTAATTGGAAAATCCTTCACGATAATGTTTGAATAATAATGAAGAAAAAAAATGTTATTACTGTTAAACTAAATGAAGAGGTGTGATGGTCCAAACAAAGGGACACAATGCTTAATAGCTCACACCAGTTGGGAGACTATATAAACAAGGAAGACCAGTGAAGAAGAAGTGTCTCTGTAGTCGAGATCAGAAGATCAAAACAAAAGCAGAGTCTAAGAAGAAGAACTAATGATTCGTATGAAGTGAGGGTAGAAGGGAGGAGCACAGAAGGATTCATATCCTTTACTAAGTAAAGTGTAATTTAAGGGAGTTGGTGCTTCCTGGGGTTGGTGTCCTAAAGATAAGGGAGTTGGTGCTTTATGGGGTTGGTGCCCTAAATATAGGGAGTTTGTGCTTCCTAGGGTTGGTTTCCTAAAGACAAGGGAGTTGGTGCTTCCTAGGGTTGGTGCCCTGAAGAAGGGGATTTGTGTCTCCTAGAGTTGGTGCCCTAAAAAGGATTGGTGTCCTTCACTATTTCTTCATAAAAACCTTTTAATTACCATTAATTATATTTGTATAGTTTATTTTACATACAAGTCCATTGTTGATCTATTGTGGTAATTAACAAAACATAACAATTAATTGCTAATTGTTAAAAAGGATAATACTAATTCGCCTGCCCCCTCTTAGTATTCCAACAATTGGTATCAGAGCGGGTACCTTTAGCACAGTCTAACAACTAGAAGGTAGATCCTGAAAATCTATCAACAATAGGGAATGTCTAACAACAAAGCACCATTGTTCAATGGAGGTGGCTATGCTCTATGGAAAATATGAATGCTAATCTTCTTGTTCAATATTGGTTTTGATATACGGCACTCTGTTGTAGATGGTTACACTGCACCAACTACTCCACCCACAGATGTTGTAGGAAAGAGAATCTACAATGACAACTCAAGAGCAGTTAATGCAATTCTGGGAGGGTTGACAAATTCTATATGTGTGAAGGTTATGCATTGTAAGTCAGCCAAAGAAATCTGGGACAAATTGGAGGTTGTATATGAAGGAGATATCAAAGTCAAGGAAGCCAAACTACAGACCTATAGAACTCAATTTGAAAATCTAAAAATGAAAGAAGAAGAGAACATCATTGAATACCTTCATAGGGTAGATGAAGTGGTTAATTCAATCAGAGAAGAATGAGAAGAAATTAAATATAAACCTATTATAAACAATATACTAAGGTCATTACCTATGAGATATGATTGCAAGATTTCTACAATTGAAGATAGGCCTGAACTTGACACACTCACAGTTGGTCAACTTCATGGAATTTTTACATCATATGAAATGAGAATAGGGAATGATAAACCATCAAAAGGTGAAACAACCTTTAAAGAATCTAAAGCAAAGAATAAACATCAACATATGTCTCATGAAGATCAGTAAGACATCAGATGTAGAAGATGCCAACTTTATAAAGAAACTCCAAAAAGGATTTGGAAAATATAAAGGAAAGTTACCTTTCAAATGTTTCAACTATGGCATAATTGGACACTTTGCTAACAAATGTCCCTATACCAAGTAGGAGGAGAATGATGAAGAAGCCAAAAACCAGAGAAACCAATACAAGAAGAAATTTTATAAGAAAAAGAAAAACTTCTACTCCAAAGAAGACATCAACTCTTCATACATGAGTGAAGATGAAGATTCAGAGCTTCTATTCATGGGAATAAAAACTCAAGATAATAATCATTCGGAAGATAAATAAGAAGTGAACTTAGAAGAAGAATTCCTTCGTGTAATTGAAGAACTAATAAAAAACAAAAAACAAAAAACAAAACAGGTTATTAAGGGCACAACTTCAAGAATTTGAAGAATCACATCAATCAAGAGAAATAGATGCATCACGAACCATCAAAGAATCAGAAAAGATCATCTGTGATTTGAAGTCCCAAGTCATAGAAGCTAAAAGAATTGAAGAAGTCATTTCAAAACAACTCAATGATAGAAAACAAGTATGTGAGAAGATAGAATATGAGATTGAGCTGCTAAAAAGTGAACTTGAGAAAGGAAAGAAGGGATCAAAATTTGAAAATAGTTCAAAGATATTGGATGAAAATAT
>ML788692.1:343389-357183 GCA_009831015.1 Picea engelmannii | reverse complement strand
GAGGTCAATCCTTGTCTTCCATGCTCTGAAGTTAGAGGCTCCATCTAACTTGTTCTCTGACTTCATAGAATAAGTCATGGCTGCTTTGACTTGGTCAAACCCTAGATTTGACCACAAACTCAAACTTGATGTCTTGGCTTGCTGAGAATACCAGGAGATGCGCTAGGCTAGGGCGCACTGATCTGTCTGGAGATTAGGTCAATCTCTTTACTTAAGGTGCCTCAACGAGAGGATTAGGGTTTATGCAACTGCTCTTGCTAGTAGCCCTAGCGACAATGTCTTGGAAGCTACTTATGCTAGTAACCCTAGCGGCAGTTCCTCAGCGAGCTCAATATCCTAGCAGCTATGTTTCCTTCCAGCGTTTAGACTGAATGAAGGAGGTGTGGGCCCATAACCTGTTAGAATATGAATTTTACCATTGACAATACCCTTGTCACCCAACCATAGGCCGAAGCCACCCTCCGAGCACCTTAACCTTGACAAAGAATCAGTTCAGAAGCAAACCCTAGGCTAGATAGCCAAACAAAGGGTAGCACACCTTTCCCAAGGATAGCACATCAACAAAGGCTGATTAGATGTTCCAAACCCTAGCCAAGAGATAGTCCAAGCCAAAACGTAACTGCTAGCTGTAGCAGCTGCACCCACAACTCTCCTCAAACTTGCACACAAGACTGGGCACTGCAGTGCACACCAGTTGTTGCTTTGCAATTCTGAGACTGTGACAAATGAGAGACTGGCGCCCTATATTTATAGTATTCCTGGCTAACTGCCTGGGCCGACTTCATTCTGGGTATCTGTCTGTTCAGTATATTATTATTTCTTATGGCTGACTTCTTCTCTTGGAGGCTAATAACCTAATATCAATTATCTTCTTGAGCCGAGAAGTCTTCTAGGGTTATTAGCCAACTCATTAGGGTTTCTTCTTGCTTCCCGGAGTATTCTATCCTTGTCAAGTTTACACGTGGGGGTAAATACCTCCCGCAACTACCATAATATCAACAATGTTATCTAGTCTAACATCACGTGATAACATCTCCCCCATACTGGACTGTAGAGCACCTCACTACTCTCGGTGCAATCAACATCCATGTATAAATACAAGACTCCAATAGAGGGGACATCTTTAATACCCCAAGTAGATCTTAATACCAAGGATCATTGATCACTTTTCCATTAGCATATCTCATGCTAAGTTTGTAACATTTTTAATTGAGGTTCAAACCTTCTAATTCAAAATGAAATTAGCATGCATAGGCAACAACTCTATTAAGGTGAAATCGCAAAACATTATTCATTCCTTGCAGATCTTATAACTCCCCAAATAGCATGAGAAGCTAAAAGAAATTGACTTAGTAAATCGTACATCAAATAGTATCATGTCATTTGCAAGTTTTTCGTTTTCCTTGATATCGTTACATTGACCTATCAATTATGTGAGGATGCTTCTATCAAGGACATACAACCCGAACCATGAGTTAATTCCATTTCAAGAATAGTCCTCGAGACTGAGAATCATCAACTCTATCAAGTTCAAACAAACATATCAATTTATATCACATGGATCTCTGGTATCTCCAACCAAACATATCAATTTATATCACATGGATCTATGATATCAAACATATGAAATTAGAGATTGAAAAAGGTTACTGTTATTTATTATGGGGTAGTTTGATATATTTTGTTCATTTATTTTTAATTTGTAATTGTTTTTCTATCAAAATGTTTATGAATCTTGTAAGTGTGGCATATCTCTATGTTAAAATTTCATTTCATATTAAAATTATTCTCTATAATATTATTTTAGAGTAGATCACAAAGAACAAATATTATCGAAATTCATCTCCTGAACATAATGATTTTATATTTCATTATATGATCTTAAGCTTCTGTTAAATTCCTTAAACACAACCATAATATTTTTACATTTCAGCGTATGAACCTAAGCCTTTGTTAAATTCCTTAAATATGGAAATTGAGCTTGCAATTAACTGCAATACTATTTCACTCGTGAAGATAATCACAAACTGCATGACCAATTAAATGAAAATTGCTAAAAAAAATCCTGCTTTTAGAATGTCAGCAGTGTAGACTCGACATGAATTTTTTCATGCAAGAATACAAGAACCTGCTGCTCAAGTTAGATCGCTTGCCTCAGCTTCAGATAAGTGAGCAAACTGTCAATAGTTCTCTTTTACTCTCATTAAAAGGTTTTTTAATTTTTTAAGAAATGTGGGTGAAGCAGAGAGACATTATTTTGTTTCCATTTCAATTGCCTTAACCACATTGAGTTACTTGTTGAGAAAATATATCAAAAATTGTTGCATATGTCTCAAGCCTTCAATGACTTTGTAGATTTATCAATTTTGCATATTTGTTGCTAGAAGTGAAAATATTTAGAAATGAGAGACAGCCAGATATGAAAGATGTCTGAGCTTCAAGATACGAAATTATTATGTGCAAGCGTTAAAAAATATAGGAAAACAAGAAAAAAAAAGAGAAAAAAAGTTCAAAACTTGATTCATTCCATGGATTCTCTCACCATCTCAATCACTTCTTCTCAAGTACCTTCCTTCTTCCAGACAATCCTAGGATTCTGGAGTTGAAACTGAGGAAAAATGCTTGTAGCGAAAAAGAGAAACATGAAGGCCGGGTAATTTGGAAATATGATGTGTATAGACCCACAAAGGATGATTTGATATTTTTTAAATATGAGGCTGAGCAACCTTCTGCAAAGCAAGAAAATCAGACCCAAATGGCCATACAAGTCTCCTAAACTTACAAGACAGCCAAAAACCACATCCACTAGCCTTCGTTGTCAAAAATACTTCAAAATGTCCAAACACCAATCCCTGCAAAGTTCAAAAACTAGTGAAAGATTGAAAAATGGAAGTCGCAAATGGAAAAATAAACCCACTGTTTTGCGTTTTCTAGATTAGTTTACAGGATACGCATTGGTTAAATTTCTGCAAAATTTCTCAATAAGTGTCCTCGAAAGTCACTGAAACATCTGCAATATATTTATCACAAAATAACATGAGCCAATTCCCCAAAAAACATATTTTAGCAATTTAACATTCTTCCTGTGGCTGAGACAGTTAACGCTGAGCCGAGTAACCTTTGTGGTAAATTAGTTCTGCTCTAAGATGTCCAGTTGTTATGAAGTATTCCATTTTTGGTCGAAATGCATTTCAGATGGAAACAGTTTTCTGGTTTAGCTGAATTGTGGGACACAATATTCATCCCTGAAACGCAATTGTTTCAGCAAAATGAAAAAGAACCAGTAAAAAGAGTAAAAATTACAAATGCAAGATTTTTTCTTTGGAACCAAACCCCCTAAACCCTAACCCTGGGAACAGTGAGACATGTAAATAGGACTTATTAATACATGTATTTTGCATTTCATCAACCTAAACATGTTTCTTGCTTGGCTGTGCCCTAGATTCATAGATGTCGGTACAAGTAAATATGCTGACTCCGAAACATCTCGTTACCCATTTTGAAACTCTGTGTATCAAAAACTAAAACTTCAGCATTTGTGTTTTCCAACATTCAGATGCGAAACCAAAGATTCAACATTCATTTGCCATCCGAAAACTTTGAAAGATTGTTTTGAACTTCTAGATAACATAGTTAGTAAGACTTACCATACTTAGCATGGCTTCCTTGTTATTGAATACATTCCCCAACTGAAAAATCTAAAACTGAACTTTTATTTCTGCTCAACATAATACTCTGAAAAAAATGTATTTGGCTTCTGGAAAACTTAGGTAATATCTGTTGTATTATTCATCATGTTCACCTTTAGGTTTTGCTATGAGAGATGAATTCCAAAACACAAATGAGATTGCCAGCAATAGGAAGAGAATATGATACCCTATGGCAAGAAAGTGTTGTTGGAACAGCGACAAACGTTTGAATTGATGCTAAGATGTGAAGATGCTTCTATTTGGCAAGTCACATAAATTCGTTTTCCCGTAAGCATCTTTATTTTCACTAATTGTTTTTTCCTTGAACTAGTTAAACAATGGAAATCTACATTACATACTCACGTTTTGTTGAAACCAATAGAAATTTCTTGAAAGAATAACATTCAGGTTAGCAAATAGACAAGGACCTGAGGTTCAACCACATTCTGAGGACCACCTTGCACCCGATACCAAGAGTACTGATCACGTACTGTATGATCAAGATTGTTACCTTGAGGCAATGTAATATTATAATCAGAAGGATCTCTCTTCCATTAGCAGCCTTAAAAATTGGGATAATAAGAAAGGTTGGTAGGTCAAACCAGCAAAGCAAGCTTTTTGAGGCAATGGTTAAAAGCGGGAGTATTCACTCTATATGTGACAAGTATTTCTTGAGTGCCTTCTTGACTAAAAGAGTTTGGTTTTGTGGCCACTTCATAAGGATAAGTACTAGGCATATGTCTCTGGCTATCCCTTAATCACCTACAGTAATGAGATCAAGGTTTCAGTTAAGTGCATTTGCTGAATCATACTTAATTAGAAAAATCTGCTAGATAAAAGTCTTTGCATGAACTAATTGTTACTGTTCACAGAGAGTAGTTAGCCTGCTTAGAAAATGTTATCGACTATCAAATAGCTAATATCCAATTAACATAAATAAATAAGAATATTGCAAGAGAGAACTTGCTAAAATAACCTGATATTGATGGCTTTGTGAAATGTGATTAATTTTGTAGCTTGGGAAGGAAAGCATATATTCCAAGATATTAGCTTTTTCTGGAAAAACTATTTTTTTTGGAAGTTCTTCAAGAAACATGCCCCAAGGGACTGAACCACAAAGAACAAACTTCCTTGGGCTTAGAGGCTAAGTCTGAGGGGTATATATTCTACCAAAGTTGCAAGGAGTTAAACCTGGCCTCATCCCTTGTAAAGGGCATGCCATATATTCCAAGATATAAGCTTTTTTGGGAAAAACAATTTTTTTGAAAGTACTTCAAGAAACATGCCCCAAGGGATTGCACCACAAAGAACAAACTTCCTTTGGCTTAGAAGCTAGGTCTGAGGGGTGTCTTGATCTGAAATGGATCTGGTGTAATGAATCCAGTTTCACACCAAATCCTGGGGCTGAGTTAAACACACAAGAGTCACCAAATATTGCAGGGAATATGCTGCAGAAGAAGGTGTGCTATAGAAATGTAGGCCTACTGTAGAAATCTGGATGTAAGTTACTGCATAAGACCTCAGGCTAAGGCTGCAGAATCTACCCGCAAAATGGATGAAGTGGGAAGAGTGAAGACCATGAGCTGGTAGTGTGACTAGGACATTGAGCTGTCAATTGTTGAAGTCCAAGGATCAAACACTTAATGGGCATGATGGAAAATGGTGTCCAATTGGATATGGCACCATCGTGGCTTTTGCTAACTGCCTCTCTGCACCTGTCACCATGATTGTTGAGTGGTTTCCTTGATGGAAAAACCCTATGATCTGAGGCAAGACTGTTGGACAAGTGGCAAGGGTAGAAGTGCCAATCAAGTGCAAACATAACCGGTGGTCTGTACGGGTCATCCATTATGTCTTTGACACCGAAGATGGCTAGGTGCTTACTTTTCCACTGCATGTTGTTAGTTTCACTGATTACAAGGAAGGGAAGAGCCCGATTCCTCTGGGAGGTGGACCGTGGAACACTCTATCTACCACACAGCAGAGAAGGAAGCCATGATTGCTAGAGAGGGGGAGTCGACAAAACTTGAGTAGATTGAGGGATTGCTCCAAAGGTTGAATGGACAGAAGAATACCTGTCCATGGGGGAACTACACTGTCCCACAATGAAGCAGAGGTAGAGACCCAAGGGCACTATTTGCTTGCTCCATGTTCCTCGGCCTTCATATAGAAGGTTTTAGTAAAGAGGACAGAGGAGGAGACAAGGATGTGGGCCATGGAAACTACTGGGATTCACTGTACAAGCAACTCAAGAGCATTGCTGAAGATGACTCAACACTGCAGAACACAGCAATGAGTATGATGCAAGAAATGACTTCAGTTCCGAAGATGGAAGAGATGTTCAACTGTGACATCATGTTCCGAGACTGAATGGATGTAATGCTGAGATCCTTGTCCATGGCAGAGGGAGCAAAGTCTGTTGCTGGGCATAGAGTATATCTTTTGCAGACAAGAGAAAGAAAACCAGATTCAAAAGGGAGCTATTACAAAAGATTGAGGGGACAAATAAGACTCAGGAAGGTCTCGTCCACAGCATCAGAATGGTGTACCAAAGCTTGTAAAAATCTACATTGGAAAGAAATAGTAAGAACACTCTAAAATATCTTATGGGGAGAATGCAACTATTTTATTATCCTGCGTGTAGTTTCCTCTTACTACTAAAAGAGCCAAAAAGCCATTATTTGCTGGTTTTCCCAAGATTCAGTTTTCAGGGTATATCTGTATTGTTATTGTGATTGTTCCCCTTCAGCACTGTTTTATGCATTTAAATTCAGTCTACAAGTTTTGTTACAGTCATTTAATTCAACAAAATAGCAAACAAATATATACAAATTATATTCCACATCTAGTGTCCATGTTGGTGAGATGGACAGGCCATAGGCCGATAATTTATGAATCATATGGTATCAAAGCCAACTTCAAAGTTGGGAAGATCCTGCTGGTACCATGTCCATGCTTGAGAACACTAATCATATTCAGAGACAAGTTTGAGTGATTGGAATAACCAATGGTATTAGGAGCACCGGTTCGAGGCACTTGGAGAATGCTGGTGTCTAAGCTTTTGCAAGACTCAATAGCCTAAAATAGGGAGGTGTGATCTGAAACAGATATTGTGTAATTAATCCAGTTTCATGCCAAATCCTAGGGCTAAGTTATACATGCAAGAGTCACCAAATAGTGCAGGGAATATGTTGCAGAAGAAGGCATGCTATAGAAATGTAGGTTTTCTATAGAAATCTGGATGCAAGTTGCTGCAGAAGAACTCAAGCTAAGGCTTCAAAGCTACCCACGAAATGCATGAAGCTGGAAGAGTGAAGACCGTGGGCTGGCAGTGTGACTAGGACGTTGAGCTGTCAATTGTTGAAGTCCAAGGATCAAACACTTAATGGGTGTGATGGCAAATGGCGTCCAATTGGATATGGCAGCATCATGGCTTCTGCTAACTGCCTCTCTACACCTATCGCCATGATTGTTGAATGGTTGCCTTGATGGAGAAACCGCCTACGATCTGAGGCAAGACCATTTGACAAGTGGTGAGGGGAGAAGTGCCAATCAAGTGCAAACAAAATTGGTGATCTGTGTGGTCCATCCATTATGTCTTTGATGCCGAAGATGGGTAGGCACTTACTCTTCCATTGCATGTTGTTGGTTTCACTCATTATGAGAAACGGAAGAGCTCAATTCCTCTGGCAGATGGGATGCTCCATCTACCATGTAGCAGAGAAGATAAAGGCAACCAAGATTGCTAGAGTGGGGGAAGTCTACAAACTCAAGCAAATAGAGGGATTGCGACAAAGGATGAATGGATAGAAGAAGACTTGTCGATGGTGGAGCTAGACTGTGCCACAGTGAAGCAGGGGTAGAGATCCAAGGGCACTGTTTACTTTCCTCATGTCCCTTGGCCCGCATACAGAAGCTTTTATTAAAGAGGATGGAGGAGGAGACAAGTACGTGGGTTGTGGAAACTGTTGAAGTATTCGTTGTAGATGTTGCTCAAGGGCACTACTAAAGAAGACCTAATGTTGTAGAACACAACAGTGAGCATGACACAAGAAATGACTTTGGTTCTGAAGATAGAAGAGATGTTCGACATCAACAGCATGTTCCAAGACCAAAAGGACGAAATGTTGAGATCCTTGTCTATGGCAGAGGGAGCAAAGTTTGTTGTTGGGCATCTAGCATAGCTTTTGCAGACAAGAGGAAGAAAACAAGATTCAAGGAGCTAGTGCAAAAGATTGAGAGGACGAATAAGACCCATGAAAGCCTCGTCCACAACATCACGACGGTGTAACAATGCTTGTAAAAATATGCAATGCAGAGAAACAGTAAGAACACTCTGTAATTTCTTATGGAAAGAGTAACTGTTTTATCTTACTGCTAAAAGAGCCAAGAAGTCATAATTTGTTGGTTTTCCCAAGGTTGGGTTTCTAGGGTATATCTATGTTATTGCTATGATTGTGATTGTTCCCCTTAAGCATTGTTTTATGCATTTAACTTTACTCTGCAAGTTTTATTATAGTCATTTAATTCAACAAAATAGCAAGCAGAAACACACAAATTATTTTCCACATCTAGTATCCATGTTGGTGAGACAGACAGGACATAGGCCTGTCGTTTATGGATTATGTCTGTTCCACCAAAGTTGCAAGGAGTTACCAAAGCTGCAAGCAGTTACACCTGGCCTCAGCCCTTGTAAAGGTGTGCCATACATTTGGCCTGATCCCTTATAAATTCATGCCCTTTGGGTGGGTTGACAATAGTTTTGGAAGTGCTTCAAGCAACATGCCCTAAAGGGCTGCACCACAAAGAAGGGGTATCTATTCCACCCAGGTTGCAAACAGTTACACCTAGCCCCATCCCTTGTAAACTCATGCCATACACCTGGTCTCATCCCATTTGGGTGGGGCTTGACATTCCATCGACCTTGCCATTGAAACAAATTGGCAAACTCCTGAAAAACTTATGAGATACAAATCCTAAGAAAGTCACAAGGAAAATGAAATCCCATCATGGGGATATGCCAGCATCAACCTTGGGGACTTGCATCCAAGACTCTGCTTCCAGATTGACAAATATTTTGGTGTGTATAATACTTTATAACCCATCTCACAATTTTTATTCATGCGGGATTATTCACAACACACACGTGTAAGAAGAGTGTTAATGTGGAATGAAATCCCATCATGGGGATATCACACTATTGTAGGAGCTTGCAAACATATATCCCAAGGAGTTAGCTCAACCAATTGTCAAAATATTGCTGGGCATTTGGCTAGTACCACGCAGGCAGGTGCCCGATTTGAATTCCCTAGGGTTACACTAGTCTATGCGGATGAGTTTACTAGGGATGCCATTTACTAATATGGGGAAGCGTCCCTTCTGTTTCTCAGAGAAAAAGGTGCTTGCAAACATCACAATTCTAGCAGCAATGAAGAAATATCTAGCACTGAACATGTTTGTTCAGTCAAATAATTCCTTTCAAGCACGACAAGCATAGAAATATAGCAATTACCCAAACTGCATTGTGCACATATGAAACGGTCCAATGACCACTGGGCAATTTCCTCTGAAACTAAGTTACTCGGCAGAACATGTTTGTCCAGTCAAATAATTCCTTTCAAGCATGACATGCATAGAAATATAGCAATTACCCAAACTGCATTGTGCACATATGAAACGGTCCAATGACCACGGGACAATTTCCTCTGAAACTAAGTTACTCGGCAGAAGAAAGCATAAATTGGAAAAACCTTACAAAAGAAATAATGAAAAAAGTCTGCACGTTGCATTCAACTAATTCATTAGGTATAACAAAAGTTTAAGATTACAAAAAAGAATCTGATTTAGTCAGTCACACCTTATGGAAGACCACAATGAATAGGAGCTTGAAAAATTAAGCATGGAAAAGAATAAAATCTCATCAATCCACAAATCCGAGTTTCACAGCAGAAAGAATCTCTTCACGGTGTCTACAGTTGCCATCTGAGAACTTCCCAGATGCCTTCAACTTGTTCGGGAAATGGCTCGATGTGCGTGTATATTGCTGCCAACACCAATGACAAAACAAGCCTAGGAAACCAAACTTCGGCCTCAGAGAACTTCAACTCCTGTGCATATTCTATGTTGAATCTTCATTCTCTAGAACAGGCTTTGTCCTTGTGCCTCCTGCAGTGGGAGCCCTGCTATTCCCTATCAATGAAGTTTGCAATGTCTCCTCATTGTCTGCATGCTTCTCCATTTTAGCGATCTTAGCCTTGTCCACTTCCTTTCTTCCCCAAAAAATCAATAGAACCAAGGCCAAAAGGGCTGCAATCCCACCTAGTGCTGCACCAACTGCAATCTTCCATGCATTTGATCCTTTCTTCCCCATTCTTTCCGTTGGGTTTTCTGAATTATCTTGATTAGGTTCAGGAGCAATGGAAGGTGGGCGGATAACAAGAGAAACTTCTCCCAGTTGGTTTGAATTACAGATATATGGGGGCGAAGCCAGCACGCTAATTTTATCCAAGCCGCCCGTGGAGTTCAGCAATGCACAAGAAGGCCTGGAGACACTAGAAACATATATTGGGATCTCAATGCTTATTGAATCTTTACCAGCTATCAACTCGAGTTGTGGCTGCGATTCTGAGCCAGGTGTCACAGAATAATTGTAAACCAGAATCCCCACAACTGGCGCAACAAACTCATAGTCCTTAGCTGAGAAATAGGATGAGTTGTGGCCAAAATTCTTATAAACCATTAGAACGCTTCTTGGGTTTCTCTTAACAGAAGCCCCTTTTGGTACTGTGAATTCATTGAACTTAACTCCCCTTCTCTTCAGACTCCCAGTCCTTAAACGCATCACCTGAGCAGTAACACCTGAGTACTCTGGAGGCACTGTAACATTGTATATGATGCCTGTCTTCTTGTGGCGGATAGCCTTAAACGCCTCGTTCTGCACTTGGGTGTCCAGATCTTGTAGTCCATTGCCGGAAACTCTGAAACAGAAGAAGGCCCAGATGAGCATTGAGAATGCCCATGTAGGATTTCCCATCACATCAACGGAGGCAAAGCTTGGTCCCCTGCATGGGCATGGGCATTTCAAGCATAAATCTACTTTCACCCAAGAAACTGTGGCTTGCAAATGCAGGACAATGTTGCAAAGCAGAGACCCATTCTCTTCTCAACCACAAGATAGACAAAAATTTCTATCTGTGACCACTCAATTAACTATTTTTCTTCATGTATGAATATCCATTTATACAACCAGAGCTATTGCAGAAGCAACGCATTCCATGTTTTTCTGCGGCAGAGTAGTGATTTACTAAGCATCAATGCAGCTTAGTTCAGTGCCCAGATTGATAAAGAATAAAGACATGGACTGACAATACAGCTAAGAATAGTCGGGGCAGCTCTGTGGAACTAGTTGGAGAGGACCCACATACAGATCTGGCAATCAGATGGTAAAACTCGCCACTGTAATATATTTTTCTATGGCTTCAAACTCCCAATAGCAAATGCTAGGAAAAACTCCCAAGTTTTTAACGTGTGAAAAAGTTGGGCCTGCATATTGCAAACGTAATGAGGAAATGATGTGTAAAACCCCTAGTGCCCGAAGGAGCCGTTTTGGAATCTGGCAGTGGGAGACTGGAGTGTAGTCAAAGGCTGTTAGAGTGTAAGAACCGGTTTCTGCATGGGACTGTGTGTGTTGAGGACAGCTGCATCGGTATGATTTGAGGGAGTTCTATATTGGGAATTGGGCACATCTATGGGCATTGGAGCCCTTAATCAATACTCATAACGAGCCTATGCCCTCCCACTCATTGGTGGCAGGGAGAACCCTAAGGGAATGACGACAATAATTAATGATTTAGTAGGGAGACTTGCATTAGAAATGGGAAGGTCAATTCTACAGCCTGGTCAAAACGCAAACCAATTTTTAGTACGCTGTTCTCACATAAAAACATGGGCTTCAACAAGCACACCCGGCATATAAAACTCTCTATGCTGAGTCGCTGTTCTCACATAAAAAACATGGGCTTCAACAAGCACACCCGGCATATAATGCTCTCTATGCTGAGTTCTATATTTAGATGGGATGGTGTAGCACTTAATATACATAGCATTAAATGCTATGTAGCTGGATGTTTCTTGAAAACCATAAAACATGGGCAGTTAAGAATTAACAATGATTCCATTGACTATGTTTTTAAGAATAAACAATTAATATGAAGATGTAGCTTATCCATAATAACATATACTTAAGTTAGAAAGTAGATAAATTTAATTTATTTTTAATTTAAATGTAGTTTATTAATAAGAATAATTAATATGAAAATGTAGTTTATCCATAATAACATATACTTAAGTTAAAAAGTAGATAAATTTAATTTATTTTTAATTTAAATGTAATTTATTATTAATAATATATATCTATGTTTAAGGAATCATGGAATAAATTGAATTATTTTTTAGTTGATTTTTTTATTTTTTCAATTAGACAAGAACTTTGTTATCAATTATAATTTTATTTAATGGATAAAAAATTTATTTTTAAAGAAAATTTAAATCTTAAATATTTCAAAAAAATGATTATATCATAATAAATCTTATTTAACTTGAAAAGAATAAATTTAATTTAAAAGATAAGTTTGTCCACTTCTTCTAAATTTGATATAACTTTGAAAAGAATAATATTTCAAAAATCTAAACGAAACCACTATAATTAAATTTATCCATTTGTTTGTGAAACAAGGAATAACATAAATCTAGATGAAACCACTATTTTTTGTTGTTTAAAATCTATTTCTGAATGAGGAAAATGATTTAGCATGCTGAAAACCCCATAAGACTAGGATTATATAGAAATAATCACTCAAAACTGAAGATCTATCAATTCCTTACAGGATTTTGGGAAAAAGTAAAAATCATCGAAAAAAAGAACTTTTAAACTAAAACCATATATTATCACAAAAGTAATAAAAATTATTTGTTTGAAATTTAAAAATATTTAATTATAACACATTTAATTTGGGTAAGACTTTAAACTATAGTTGAGGTGGTATATGGTTTCATGTATGGAATTAAATGACTATTACTTAGAAGTAAATGATCCACTATTACACTATTATAACTTTAGCGATAATAATATAAGATGAAAATCATTCAACCTTAAAATATGATTTAAAGATTAACTAAAAACTTATCTTCCTTAAATGTAAAAAATATTATAAATATTTTTCAATTAAAAAAAAATAACACACAAAATATATACTGTAATTTTAATAATTAAAATAAAATAACATAATATAAATTATAATAAAATATCACAATATAAATTAGTGAAATTTATAAATCATATCATTTTATCTTCATATAAAATTAATAATATTATTTTAATAACATTTTAAAATAATAAATATATACTAAATATATACTGTAATTTTAATAATTAAAATAAAATAACATAATATAAATTATAATAAAATATCACAATATAAATTAGTGAAATTTATAAATCATATAATTTTATCTTCATATAAAATTAATAATATTATTTTAATAACATTTTAAAATAATTTATTATTTTAAAAAGTTTACATTTATCTTTGTCCCCATGTGACTCTCGTCTAACACACATGTATTGTTGTCATATCTTAATATGATCCATTTCATCATTAAGAGCTCCTCCAACACATATGTATGGTTATGATCTTAATATGTTCCATTTCATTTTGAACTTTAGTGGATTGGACCTATTAAAATCTACCCCACAAACGGTTGATAATTCAACCAACTTGCATGAAAGTATAAAGAAAAAAGTGATTTTCAACATCTATTAATGATTTTCATCAACCAACTTGAAAGTAGAAAGACAAGTGATTTTCAACATCTATTAATTATTTTCTCATCAAAAGCACACTTTGGTGCATGAATCTATGTATGATATTTCCCCTTTGACTCTTCCTTTTCTTCTCGGATTCTAGACATGTACAAAAAAATCTTTGTTTTTTTGTGAATTTTTGTTTTCATTTGGGTTGTAATTTTTTTCTTTTCATAAAGCAAGTGATTTATTTCCCTTTGACTTTCTTAGATTCTGTGAATTTTTTTTTTTTTTTTTAATTTT
>ML788692.1:320253-343274 GCA_009831015.1 Picea engelmannii | reverse complement strand
AAAAAAAAAAAAAAAAACATATAATTATTAATTATGTGAAAACCATTTTTTTTTAAATGAAAGAAAAAAAAACTATATTACAAATAAATTTTATAATTAAAAAAAAAAAAACATATATGGTAAATAACATGTGTTTCATTTTAAGAGGTCACAAGTTCAATCCATAGGGGGTAGGGTAAGTATACCTCTCAAACAAGGGGGTCTGAGACACCGATGGCTTGGCTGTGACCTTAAAAATAGATTATTATTATTATTATTATGGCAAAGAATCCCTATGACCTAAGTAAGAACTTATAATCCTCAAGGATTTCTGCTCTAGTATGGGCATGATTGTGAACACTGACAAAACACAGGTTATGATAATTTTATCCAAAAACATCACCTACGATACTTTTGTATATGACAACAATAACTTGGAGGAAGTGCCTTCATAAAAATATATTGGAATCAATATTTTCCACAAGCTGAACTGGAACTATAGCATTGAGAAAATGATAAATGAAGGGTGAAAAGCTTATTATGTGCTTGAAAATAATTGTAAATCAATGGACCTTTGGCTTTGGGATAAGAAAAAATTTCTCTTTCACACTCTCGTCACTCCGATTATCTTATATGGATGTGAATTTTGGGGTCGCAATATCTTTAGAGAATCCCGAAGAAAGATGGAATCGATCTAAAATAATTTTAAAAATTATAATCTCAAAATCAAGGGAAATACACCTTATCATATCCTCCTCATAGAAGCAATCCTTCCCCTCATCGAGAGCATTGCTATGCTTAGATATCTAACTTACAAGAACAAGATAAACAACATGGATGACAAGAGGCTCCCCAAAATTGCTTAAAACTCTTGTCAAAACCACCAGCGGCTCAAGCAGGGATGGCATCAAGATGTCAAATATTAGTTAAATCATTGGGGGATACAAGAAGAAGCAATCATGCAGAATACCGATAATATTACAAATACTATCACTTTTGAATTTAAGGAGAACATGTGTTGTGATAAAGAATTAGAGGATAAAATGAAACTAAGATACTACAAGGAGGTGATCAACCCTAATTTAAAAGATCAAAAGTACCTCTCTCTTTTGAGAAGTGAAAAGAAGAAAATCAACATTGCTAAAATAAGAACTCACACGAGCTACATAGTGAAACTAGGCGTTGGACAATTCCAAAAACATCGTGGGATGAAAAAATCTTCCATATTTGTGACACTAAGAGCCTGTTAAAGATGAAAAACACTTCCTCTTAGATTTCCCTACCTATTCCTAAATTAGATCCCAATTTAAAAATATTTTCCACAATACAGACCTTCATAGTCTCTTAAGTCATCAAAACTATGGTGATCTTGGAATGTTTCTCTCAATGTTTTTTGAACACATAATACAATTTTAAAGAAATCTAAATAATCTCTTACCTTCTTAAGGTTGGATAAACTAATTGATCTTAATAGACGTTAATCATCATCATCATATATATTTAAAAATATTAAAAAAAAAACATATTTATATAAATTTTATATAATATTATTAAATATAATTTTGTTTTCCTTTTATTTTGATAATGAGTGAAAAAATACATATAAATATGCCCAGTTATAAAATATAAATCACTTATTTTAAAAAATTACATATAAAAAACACACCAAATGTTATTGAAAATGTGTCAGTTATAAGAGACTTCATTCAAATGTGCCTAGTTATAAAATACTTCATTCTAGTAACATGCAGAAAAATGAAATTTAATACTTCCAATTCTCCATGTAAACAATTTTACTTAGCGAACATGGTTGATTTATACCAAATATCACAAAGGTGACCAAAAAGTACTCTTTGAAGCATGGACCAATATTTCATGAATGGTGTGACTAAAAGGAGAAAACTATGAACATCCAATGTTAGTTTCCACCTTTATCATTATGTATTATTGTTTTAGTGGTTGCTTTGATTTCATCAATCTAGTTTCATTTAGGACCTTTAGTTATAATTATTTATTATTTAGATGGTTTGAGGATATTTTAAAAGAATATTTATTATTGGATTTCATTTAAATTTAGAATATGTATTTTATGAAGAATTTAAATTTATATATTAGTGTTTAATGGTTGCTTTGATTTCACCAGTCTAACTTCATTTAGGATTTTTAGTTATAATTATTTATTATTTAAATGATTTGAGGATATTTTTTAAAAGAATATTTATTATTAGATTTCATTTAAAATTTAGAATATATATTTTATAAAGAATTTAAATTTATTGCATTATATTTTTCATTTTTACTTGATTTCACATATTAAGAAAGAAAAATTTGCTCATACTTTTTCTTTCCTTATTTGTATCCAACTTCTCAAGCCAATTCTCACTTTCCTCTTTCTTTTGAAGTCAGTTTATAACATTTAATTTTTTTAATAGTTTATTTTCAATTTTTAAACACTAACCAATTATTAGAAGGTTTCATTTTAATCTATAGTTCTATCTATATCTATAGTTTAATTGTTTCTAAGTTTTCATCTATGATTAATATTTATAAGCATTAATACGTTTCAAAACATTAATACGTTTCAAAAAGATTTAATGATCTAAACATTTTCAATGAGTTTATTAAATAGTAAAAGGCAATACCTAAAAAGGAGATCTCATTTAATGGTCTAATAAATAAGGCATTAAAGGCATCGTAGTATGCAAACTGAGTTTTAATTGGAAAATTTATGGGGATATGTACAAACTATAAAATCAAAGAAAGTTTCTCGGATGCAATTTAAATGAAGCTAGATAGATCAACTTGTGGCCAAAAACTAGATTATGAACATCTCCCCTTCAAATGTAATGACTATCAAGAATATGCTCATTTTACAAAAACATGTCTAAATAGGGTTCCACCCCCCACTAAGGAAACAAATGATAAGTTCCATTAGGTTTGCGAAAAAAAGGAGAAAAGATCCAAGTAGACAAAATAACCACAAGAACAATCTAGGAACAAAGCACAAGTTGATCCAAGCCAAAACATATTCTACTTTGGAATCATCCCCATAACCAAGCCAGAATTGATCTCAACTTTGGAAAATCTCGAAGAAGAGGGAACTTTTAACTTGAGAAATGAATCCCTCCTCTCCCCTTCCACTAGTGAGGTAAAGATGAATTCTCATGTGGAATTAGAAAGTCTCAAGTCGGAGGATAACTAGGATCAAAGCACTAAATAAAAAGAATTAGGGGCTAAACTTGATTCCCTAGAGTACACGGGCTTGAAAGGGAAAGCCCTTTAGTGAATTCCAACACTTTGTACTAGTTGGCAACACAAAGGAGGGGGAAGACACATAGAAAGACCTACATAGTCCCATAAAAAATCTAGAATCAGATGTTGAGGAAGTCCAAAATGTATATGAGTAAAGCTTGTGAAATAGGGCATTCAAAGATGGAGTAAGTTAATACGTGGACAAACTCAACCCATTTTCAGTAGAAAATCTTCCCCAAATCTGATAGGAATATTACCGGAAGTTATAGTTTCACCTAATAGATGGAAACTTTAGTCATGGAACTTTTTATTGAGAGGTTTTGGCCCATTTTAAGACAACTCAAATCATCGAAATTTCAAAAAAATGAGTGGATTAAAGTAAAGATTTGCCTTGATGAAAAAAAAATAAAAAAATAAAATAAAATTTACCAAATAATAATTGAGTTTCTCCACTTATTAACTCACTTCTTTAGAGATCATTAGAACTCTTTTGGCCTTAACTAATGTTTGAAAAAAACAACAACAACAACAAACAAACATCCAAGCGTTTTCGTTTGCCCCTCCCATTATAAGAAGCATAATATCAAAAAAAACAAATAAGAACTTCTACTAATATTTGTCTTTTACATACTTTTATGCAATCAATTTGTAATAATAATAATAATAATAATATAATTTTAAGGTCAAGACCAAGCCAGACACCAAATTGGTGTATAAGACCCCCTTGTTTGTGAGACAAGGGACCCCTCTATGCAACAATTTGACTGCTAAAGTCTACAAAATTATACATATTGTACCCTCCTCTAGATTTGAACTTGTAACCTCTTAAGAAGAAACACATATTCTTAACCATTAGACCCACTCAAAACAAAGTTATTACGAAAATGAAAAAAAATATTAGAAAACAACCAACTAAAATGTTGTATTCATTTTACACCAAAACATTTAAGAAAGGATGATAACTGCATTCAATATTATAATCTTATTATTCCTTTTACATTATGCCACGTGGATAAAATCACATCATTTTTATTTTTAAAAATATAATATAACCGTTATTAAAAAATAATATTAAATTAAAGTAAAACCTCGGACGAATCTATAATCTAAATTTGGTCAACTATGGCATGATTTTTGTTCCTATTACGAGGACGAGATTAAAACATTATAAAGCTACTTCATACTCCTATGAATTCATAAGTCAAAAGGTTGTCCTACCTTGAAAATTGCATTTGTCTCTGTATTATTATGAATTTTATAAAATAATTCATGAGCATCTAGAACACTGACGCAACCCAACCCAAACTCACATTAGTTAAGTAGGAAGGGCATGAGGTGAGGTTAGGACTACAGGGAATCCGTAGTACTTGAAGCATGTGTGCACCATGATCAAAAGTTTGTGAGTGGTCAAGTCTAGGCCAACCCCTAATGTTCTCATTGGCTATGGTGGTACATTTGGTGTTATATGTTTATCACCAAAGATTCCATATGCATGTGCCCAACTAACCATCTCTTTTAATTTAATAACATAATATGTTATTGATAAGACAAATTGAAACTTTTGATGTTTATTTATAGTTATGCTTGCTGGATATCACTAGTAGTGTTAGTTGTCCAATACTTGGGTTTGGTGGGTAACATATTATTGTAGTAATTTATGGGTTGTATGCATAAATGGTTTGACTTAATTGTCACTCATACTCTGATGCCCTTGTTGGCTCATTCTTCCTCTCCCCTTGTCATTTTTAGATAGTATATGTAATAAACATACATGTTAACAAGGAAATTAATGCATAATAGCATTGTTTACCTTGGCATTATGGAATTGTCACTGTAATGGGAATATATTGAACATGTTGTGTATATGGGATTTTAGAAAAAATGTCATTATTTGATGAGACCTTTAACGAGAACTTTAATGTGAGGGAGAATATATGGGCATTATGGGTAAATGCTTAGAATATTGAATATTATGTCATTATTGAACTAATAAATGTGTTATACACAATGATTTTTATTATTTTTCTAGACAGATTTCATGACTTGTACATTGTGTTATTTAGATCCTTAAATCCACCTATCTTCATGGACTCGAAATAATTATGAAATCTCATTTAGGTTCACATTTGGATCCATGGAGGGACTTGTTTGCTTGAGAAAATGAGATGCAAGATTCACCCACCTTGTTAGACCCAAAATGTTGTGTTGTCTAGCTTAATGAAGCATTGGGTTCAAGGGGAACTTGTGTAACTTGAGAGAATAGAAGAGAAAATGTAGTGTAGTTAGGGGAATAATATGGGGTGCCTAGGGAGGTACCTAAGGGGAATAATAGTAGAGATGTATTGTTATGTATGAAGGCCACTTTTAATAAATAAGGCCTAGTGTGAATGCAATAAATGTAAGAGGACTTACCAGAAGGATTCACTTCTAGAAGATTCCTCCTCTAGAATGTTCTTAGGTGGTAGGTAGTATTATATAAGGAGGTATGAGCAATGTAATGGGCATGTTGAGAAGTATTGTATTTCGTGCATAGCTCATTATGAGGTTATCCCTTTGAAGAGGCAAGTGATCACGAGTGGATCCATTCCTTAAAATGATTGATTGTACGGTGTTACCCAACCTTAAAGGTTTTCATATAAGAAAGTGAGATTTCTTGTATATCTTGTGTGGTGATTTATTATTTAGATCTTTGGTCATGTGGATCCAAATATTTAGAGTCGGCCAAAAAATCATCCACTAGTACCGGAGAATAAGAAAACTGAAGAAGAATATGCATAGAAGGCTCTTGTATACTCTTTAGGATGTGCTCCACATAAGGTGGAGTAGTCATCAAATAGAAGATGAAAGTGGTTTTCATCCCATAAATGACAACTATCCATATACCAATCATCACAATTAGCCTCAAAATCATACCAAGCATATGCTCTTTTATTATATTTGTCCCCGATGTCTGCCATAATATATCCCTCTTGCATTTTAGCTAAGGACCCTTGAATATTTTGACAATTGTCCCTGATGTCTTGTAGACCATCCTTGATGCCTTGCAGATCGTCCTCGAGGCCTTGTAGATTGTCTCTTATGATACCTTGGAGGATTTGAGAGAAAAAAAATTCAATGCACGGCATATCCATTGAACGCACCTTATATAATATGCCAAAAGAAAGCTCTGAAAATGCTTTATCCAATGGGATTGATTTGGCAGAAAGTTGAGCACACTGTCAAAAGTTATGAACTCTACAGTCCCATGACCAACAAGAAAAAAAACTTGAAAATTTGTTGATTTTAAATCAACAATATCTTCACTTCTAGAGTTCCAATTTAGACGATTTTTTTTCAAAAATGGCCAATTTTGTGAGAGGAACTCAAATATGCAATTTTTTGGGTGAATTCGGCACCAATTTCTACATAAATCGACAAAATTGCGTGGTCCTCCATTGAAAAACCCTAAAAATTTGTTGATTTTAAATCAATGATATATTGGCCTCCCAAACTCTGATTCAGGCGGGTTTTTTTCCGAGAGGAACTTAGATCTACAACCAATTTCATCAAATTTTGCATAAAAATCTGTAGGAATTGACTTGAGTGTCGTGACTCTCTTTTTCTTCTTCAGTTGAAAACTTGCAAACTAAAAAAAAATCCCCTTTTTTCGTGGCCAAAGAAAATGCTCTAATACCACTTGTTAAGTACCAAATATCTACAAATATAAATCACCACAAAATATATAGAAGAAATCCCACTTTGTTATATGAAAACCCTTAAAGTAGGAAAACACCATACAATAGATCCTTTTAAGGAAGAAATCCACTCCTGATCACTTGCCTCTTCGAGGGGGCAACCTCCTAATGAACTATGTTTGAAATACAATACTTCTCAACTTGTCCATTGCATTGCTCATACCTCCTTATATAATACTACCTACCAACTAAGAAGATTCTAGAAGAGGAATCTTCTAGAAGCAAAACCTTCTAGTAAGTCCTCTTACATTTATTGCATTCACACTAGGCCTTATTTATTAAAAGTGGCCTTCATATATAACACTACATCTCTATTATTATTCCCCTTGGGTACCTCCCTAGGTACCCCATATTATTCCCCTAGCTACACTACTTTTTTGGAACATCATTTTTAGTATGCTATTGTGTTTTGATATCTTCAACATGGAGTTCACATGAGCACTTGGACATGGGACCCAGGTTTATAGTGGCATTTGGACTACTTCAACATGATGGCTAACACTTCTACATGGGACTTTGGTTCTCCAACTTACTTCAACATTATAGTCCACACTTATCCATAGGACCTTGTTATGTGGTTGTATTCCCTCATAACAAGCGTCGAGCACAATACTTTCATAAGGGGGATGGAATGTAGTGTAGCTAGGGGAATAATATTGGGTATCTAGGGAGGTACCCAAGGGGAATAATAGTAGAGATGTATTGTTATGTATGAAGGCCACTTTTAATAAATAAGGCCTAGTGTGAATGCAATAAATGTCAGAGGACCTACTAGAAGGTTTTGTTTTTAGAAGATTCCTTCTCTAGAATGCTCTTAGGTGGTAGGTAGTATTATATGAGGTATGAGAAATGTAATGGACATGTTGAGAAGTATTTTATTTCGAGCATAGCTCATTAGGAGGTTGTCCCTTGAAGAGACAAGTGATCATGAGTGGATCCCTTCCTTAAAAGGATTGATTCTATGGTGTTACCCTACCTTAAGGGTTTTCATATAATAAAGTGGGATTTATTTAATATACTGTGTGGTGATTTATTATTTAGATCGCCGGTACTTAAAAGAAAATCTTGGGCCTTCAGAACTAAACCCTTTAAAACCTCCATTCAAGACCCCATTTAAGTCGGAGTTATAACATACTTGAAGGATTTTCAAAAGGAAAGTGCTCTTTACATCTACATATAATTGGGACTCTGTTACCACATGGCATCTAACATCCCCACTATAATCCCCAGTTTAATTTATGCATAATGTATATATGAATGTGGCTATGGCCAAGTGATGTAGCATGCAAATGTATTTTTTGTTTTTAAATAAATAAAACGTGATACCAGTTGTTGGGGAGTATGGACAGATATGGGGGCTAGGTTTTCCATGAGATAAGAGAGTGTCTAAGAGGGGTCCAAAGGGAAAATCAATTATGGGTATTAATTCAACTTATTTTCCTGAATTTTATTACCATTGGGGATAACTTCTAATTTATGTTTGAGTGTATGAGAGCCCAATCATTAAACTCATGTAAGAGGGTGGGTGTGAGAGTCACATCCCATAGTTATTGAAGAGCATGGGGTTGAGTACAATCAGTTTGGGAAAGAGTGTAAGTCAAACAAGTAAGACAAAATAGATGAAATTTGTATGGGCAGTTACACACAGTTTTTACACATGGAGTTTACATGAACAACAAGCAAAGAGCAAGAAAAAGAGCATGGGAGATAGAGAAAGAAGGTTGGGCGAATTTTGGAGCATGTTGAAGCGTTTTGGAGCATTTTAGAGTTGAAGATTGAAGAGCCAGGTTGTCAAGCCTGAAGAGTGAACTCTCGTGTGAGTTGCACTGTAACAACAAGTGGTTGTTGTTATTGTTGGTAGTTTTCCTAGAAATGGGTTCCCTTGAGTTCTAAGTAGAGAGATTCCTAGTTACCTATGCCAAAGAGACCTTGAAAAACGAATGGGACTCCAGATGGACTAAGAGCAGTGAAGGGGTACATTCCTTGGGTTGGCCAGGTCAAGAGGAAGAGAGTTGGAGGAGATTAGGGATAGTTGTGGGAGAATACTAGTGGGTTGCAGGATATTAAGTTGTAAGTGGACTGTGAGAGACACTCTTTTTCTTGTGGATTCCTAGCCACATATCAGGGGTGACTTGTTGTTGAGATTTGGAAAAACAAGTCTATGGTTGGGTGGAACGTCCTTCCCAAGAAGTTGTTTACACAACCATTTTAAAAAGATAAGTGTTTATCTGTTTTCCTGTGTTAATTTATGAGTTTAACTGTTGTGCATTTCACTCTGTGCATGAGAATGAATTTTATGTTGTTGTGGTGAAATGTATTAGTTGCATTTACCTATTTGACTAGTATGGACAATTGCATGAGATTAGATGTCATGTTGTTCATAATTCTATACTTAATTTCATATGTGAGTCAAATTTAGTAGTGTTGGTCGACATGATGAAGATGTGTTTAAATAACGTTATCTGAAATGGTTAAATCTGTGTATAATTCGTAGTTGATAACCTACAAAAAAATAATTAGAAGAAAATTTTTGAATTTATGTGTATTTTCCGCTAGTAATGTTCCTCGGGTAAACTGGGGGGATGTTACATAATGGTATTTGTGTTTTTGGTTTAACACCGGACTTGTATGGGCTAGAGATCAACATGAAGTAGCAAGTCAGGAGTCTTCATGAGGGTCATGATGGTCACGAGTCAGAATTATGGAAAAATCAGCCAAGCGAAGAAAATATTTGTGTGCACTAAGTAGTGGTGATGCATGGAAACATATTGGCGCATTGGTGTGTGTACTAAATTTTGGCACTGCGCGTTGTAGAGCTCGTGATGTGTGGAAAATATTGGTGTGGGGGGTGTGCATACTAAAATTTTGTGCCACGAGGTGCAGAGTTTGTGGCACATACGCAATGTTGGTGCGCAGTGCGTGCACATTAAATATTCACGCCACGTGGAAGTAGAATTGGTGGTGCACAAAGTGAGCGCACTAACTTTGACATTGTGTCACGAAGATCTTGTGACGCATGCTGAATATTGGTGCGAAATAAAAGGTTGTGCGCACTAAATATTGGTACATGACACAAAAGTTGTGCGCAATGAATATTGGTGCACAATATAAAAATTCACACGCACTTGATATTGGTACACAGTATAAAAAGTCACGTGCATTGAATATCGGTGCGTGGTGTGCACTACATATTGGTGTGCGGTATAAAAAGTTGCGGGCATTGAATGTTGGTGTGCAATATAACAAGTCGTGCAAACTGAATATTGGTGTGTGAGGCGTGCGCTAAATATTGACGTTGGGCATTGTGGATCTAACATGTGATGAATATTGGTGCATAATTCAGAATTGATGTGTGTGTGAGCTTCAAAAAGGAAGAAGAGAAGGAGGATACCACACAGGAAAATTTGTCCTACTGTCTAAAAAAAAAACCAAGTCTGGAGAGAAAAACATATTCTAGCAATAAATGGAGCAGATTAAGTCGGATTGAGATGAAACTTTTGGGTTTTGTCCGCAATGTCGAGTGTTATAGAAGTTATTTTGAAGGCCACTGGCCAATTATGCTATGATTTGTCAGGAAATGAAAATTACATGTTTTGGAAGATTAGGGTCAAACTCAGTGGCAAGAGCTAAGTTACTATTGAAACTTGTACAACGAGTCAAAAATGAAGAAATGAAAATATTGTGTGAAGGAATTGGATGCATTCTAAGGGGTTTGGAATGGGGATGTTGAAAGAGGGAAAAATCCACTATTTCAAGCCACTTTTGGGGATTTTGGGGATTTTTTGAGGAGTGAAAGGGTCCCAAGATTACAAATATGGAAAAATGTATTTACTCGACATTTGGTATACTCATAAAGCCAGACAACTTTGGTTTAGTGAATTTTTTCCAGAAGTGCGTAGTTTGGGAGATAACCAATTTGGTTTAAAATTCTAAGTCTTGAAATATGGATGAAAAAAAAGAAAGTTTGTCATTTCCAGATTGTTGCAGTTTTTGACTGGAGATTCAGATTGACAATACAAGAGTTGTTATGAATTCCCTGTCATCATTATTATCTATGTATCATAAAAAAAATTCTCTATTTCTTGACATATTTACTTCTACAAGTAACATAAGTAGGTGTCTGGGATTAATTGCACCGAAATGAAAAGTGAGCAAAAGGGGTGAATTAGCAATATTCAGATGATTATAATTTTTTTCTCAGAGCTCATAATTGAGCAAGATAGTATTCATTGAAAATATATTGGATAAGGGGATTCATATATCAACCTAGAAAACTGATATGTGCAATTTAAGTTACAACCATGATCTAGATTTATGAGCAGAACGAAATGAATAACATATTGAATACAATAACATAGAGATATGGAGAACAACAACAAATATCTAGTGAACAATAACTTCTATTGAATAAATGAAATAGGTTGAAACTGTAAAAATGTAGAACTGAAAGCAACTTGCTCGAATGGTGGTAGTTATCTCTAAGAAGATTTGTGGCTGATACATGCATCCGTCTAAGAAAAATGATTACAATGAGGCTTCAAAGGCCCTTTTAACATTACTCATGAATGAAAAAACCCTAGAAATCCAAAAACCTAACCCTAGGATATGACACGTGCCAAAATTTATGTGGGCCCCGATGGGTAAGTTGGTACCTCAACTTCTCGGGGTCATAACTTTTGCATACGACCTTCGTTTTAGGTGTGTGATAGCCAATTGGAAAGGTATTCTCGAGAACTACACAATATGTCATCAAAATATAACTCCATCTACAATTTGACTATGGAAAGCCAAAAAAACATTGTTAAGGGCCCCAAAATGACCTTGGAAGTACAAAAAGATGTGCTGACATGAAAACTTATGAAATAAGCCAGTTGGATTAGGTGGGCGACCACCAGTCTCCACCTGGAAGATGTGTAGGGATTCAAAAAAACCCAAAAGTGTAGAACCCACAATTACAAAGAAGCACATAAGAACATGTTGAACTAAAAAAATTTCAAGTGGAGCCAGTTGAAATAGGTGGGTGGCCACCAATATCCACCTGGATCATTCCTCCCCCCTTAGGAAGCACTGGTCTCCATTGCGTTGAGTTCCCCCATCAGGTGAGGAAAATTCTGTTGAATTTGGTTCTGGGTGAGCCACTTGCCTTGGTGTAGGAGTTGTTATGCCTTGATAACCCGATAAAGCTAGATCCTCTGTTGGTGAGTGCCCTTAACCTATGTGTCCACTATCTGATCAGTGGATGCATGTTCCATGTAGTCAGGGTTGAGCTTTGTTGGTGTCAGTTGTTATGCGACCTCTGAGGTGTCCAATAATGGTGGAAAATATGGTTGAAGGAGGTCCACATTGAACACTGGGTGCAAGCCAAGAAAGGGTGGAGTGTTGAGCTCAAAGTCATTGCTACCCACAACCTTGGTGATAGTGTAAGGCCCATAACAAAGTGGAAATAGCTTCCGATGGGGCCCTATAAGGCGCTCTTTCTGTAAATGTAACCAAACCTTATCTCCCACCTGAAACTAGTGCGACACCATGTGTTTATCATGGCGCTTCTTGTACTTAGCATTGGATTTTTGAAAAATCTCATGGACCTGTTGGTGGATGTGTTGAATCCGCTCAATGAATATAGTGGCTTTGTCGGCCTTAGACTGAACATGGGAATATTTTTCCTATATGGTTGCAAGAGGTAGTGCAATATCAATGGGACCCAAGGGTTGGAATCCCAACCCCACCTGAAATGGGCTATGGCCAATGGAGCTATGGAGAGCTCTATTGTAGTTGTGTTGAACATAGGGAAAACTCTCATCCCATGTATGTGGATGTTTAGGGTTGTACATGTGCATGATGTGCACAATCATCCGATTGACGACCTCTTTTTGGTCATCTGTTTGGGGGTGGAAAGAAGTGGATTTAGTGAGAATGGTGTCCAACAATGACCAGAGACTCAACCAAAATGTGTTGAGGAACTTGTTGTCCCTATTAGAGATGATGGTATGTGGTATCCCAAAATGGACCCACACTCGTTCGAAGAAGAGCTTGGCAATATATGTCGTTGTGATTCTCTTCTTGTAGGTTGTCAGGATGGCCATCTTCGAAAACTGATCAACTACCACAAATACACTATCATTGCCTTGCTTGGTGGACGGAAGGCCAAACATGTAATCCATCGAGATGGATTACCAAGGCCTATCAGGAGTAGGAAGAGGGGTGTATAAGCCTTTCTTCTTGATGGCTAACTTGGAAATGGCACAAGAAGTGCAAGATATAATATACTTGATGATGTCCTATCGAAGTTTTGGCCAATAAAAATGTTTATGTAGAACGACCACAGTTTTCTCCACACCAAAATTTCTTGCCATCCGAATGTAGTGAACCTCCCAAATCAAATTTGCACACTCACTTGTAAGAACAAAAAGATGGCCCAGATGGCATAACAGTCTATTTCGAATATGAAAATTGGTGACATTCACGCCCGTACCCAAGAAATGATAGGTGGTGGAAAATTCTGGATCTTGCTCATAAAATTGGGGCCACTCAAATGCCTCATGCCCACAAGAATGGAGCATGGTGGTGACTACAACCATGGGAGGTCGACTGAGGCAGTCAACGAAATGATTTGTGCTCCCTGTCTTATACTCGATGTTGAGATGGAACTGCTACAGGTAGGTGGACCACTTCTGATGGCGGTTGTTCTACAACTTCTCCTATATCTGTATGAACTGCAGAGGCTTGCGATCAGTGTGGATCATCGTCTCCTTTCCCATAATGTAATGTTTCCATTGACGATAGGATTGTACAATGGAATACATTTCCTTGTCATAAGTGGGGTATTTCCGAACAATATCTGAGAGTGTCTCACTATGATATGATACCAGATGATCGAGCTAAGTGATAACTATGCCTACATCATAGCTGGATGCATTAGTGTCAATATCGAATAGTTATTGTAGATCAGGTAAGGAGAGTACTGGAGCTGAGCACAAATGATGCTTCAGATCATCAAATGCTCGATGTTGTTCCTTCCCCCACACAAAATTTTCCCTACCACCACACTTGGTCACTTGGCTAGGGGCACATGCAATATGGGAGAATCCTAACACGAACCGTCGATAGAAGTTGGCTAGTCCCAAGAAGCTCTGAAGCTCAGTTAGTGTGGTCGGGACTGACCAGTCACGGATGACTTGGATCTTAGATGGATTAGCATGTACCCCATGCTCATCAACAATTTAACCCAAGTATTGGACCCTGTTCATGCCAAAGGTTAATTTTTCCAAGTTGGCATATCGCTTGTGCTACCACAGAGTGCTCAAAACCTTTTGAATATGATGCATGTGCTCCTCACAAGGTCTGTTGAATATGAGGATGTCATCCAAATATACCACCATAAAAGAGTTGGTGAAGGGTCTCAATACATCTTCCATCAACCTCATGAAAGTGGTTGGTACATTTGTTAAGCCAAAGGGCATGACCAACCATTTGAAGAGACCTTCTTTAGATTTGAAATTTGTCTTCCATACATCAGTTGGTTCGATGGGAATTTAGGTCAATCTTGTTGAAGAAAATTTCCCCCTTGAGTTGGTCAAGAAGGTCATCAATTATGGGAATTGGGTATCAGTTCCAGACTGTGATTTTGTTTAATGCTTTGTTATCAATGCAGAGCTGCCAGGTCCCGTCTTTCTTCTCCACCAGTATAATCGGGTTTCCGCAAGGGGAGGAGTTGGGTATGATGTGCCCCTTTTGAAGTAGCTCTTGGATCTGGCGCTTGATTTCGCCATTTTCCATCAATGAGAAATGATGGAATGGTCCATTCGACAGAGGTGCATCAAGGGTTAGATCAATTGGATGCTTGACTTGACAGTGTGTCGATACCCCGGTGGGTGAGGAGAAGATGTCTCTGTACTCTTCCACGATCCCATCCACTTGATTCTACTACAAAGAGAGGCTCTGTGTAGAGGCCACAGATGTGGCAATGACCTTCTGCTTACTGTGAGAATGGATCACAAAGAAGATGAACTTCCCATTCTGTGAAATGACCTTACTGCATTTCTTAGCAAAGATTAAAGAAATAGCAGTAGGAGGCACTAACTTTGGTATCTTGTACAATTCTCTACCCAAATTAATAATAAAAATGTGAGGTCTAGACTCATACACAACATGTCGCTTCCAAAAATATGGTTGTCCTAAAAGAACATCACAAACTTCAAGGGGAGAAATATCACACAATACCTCGTCTTTGAAAGGATTGATGTCATAGGGAAGACAACATTGTTAGCTGATACATAGATCTCTTCCTTGGTGAAGCCAACCAATGGTGTAGGGATGTAGGTCTGGTGTTGTTGGTAGGTCCAACCGATTGACGACCTCTGCTGAGATCATTTTTTTTCTGACTGCCGCTATCGACAATGAAATGAAGTGGATCCCCCTTTACCCACATCTGTGAGTGAAAGAGGTGTTCCCCTTCCTTTGGTTCTTTTGGTTTACTTGGTTGGACTTTAGTGGTAGCAACAATGGCACTGGGTTCAACATCGATAATCCACTTCCCTCCTTCTGGATTTGATTTGGAGTCAAAATAGACCTTTGACTCGAATGCTTTCATCTTCGCCACGAGTGACTTCTTGGAGCAACATTCTTCGATGTTGTGCTAAGGGATTTTATGGTATTCACACCATTTTCCCATGTCCTTCTTCGACTTCTCATTACCCTTCTTGTGTTGCAGCTTGGATTGGTTTTCTTGAGAGTGGCCATATTTTCTTTGTCCCTTGTTGTGTGGGTTGAGGCCACCTTTTCCCTGCTTTGGCTATGAGGAGTTTGCAGATCCAAACTCTCACCTCTTCTACTAAAATTTCTGCTAGATCTTGATAGCATATCTATAAGTCATACCTAATGATGTGATGTCTAGAAACTCCATTTTTGTTTGAATTTATCTATGTAAACAACCACAGTATTTGAGCACCATATGTCGGTTAGATTCTTTGATACCTAATTTGGTGCACAGGGTATGGAAAATATTGGTGAAATCTAGTACCATCTAATCCCTTTCTTGATGCAGGGTGGTCCATCTTGTGTACTGGTCCTCATAGCTTCCAACAAGGTAGTACTATTCTTTAATGGAATACCTAAATGAATCCCATGTGGGGGAGACGGAAAATATTGTAGATTCCTCTATGGCCCTTTTTCTCAGAGTAAGTATCCCACTAGTCCTTAACATGTGGGACGACCTTGAGGAGTGAAAAAATAATATTTTCCCTATCGAAAAAATTGTGGACCGAAAAATATGCTTCTAGAAGATTCAACCATTTATCTACAACATTTTCATCTATCAGTCCTTCAAATAATGGAATATAAAAATTTACATGTACCTTGAAGGGGGTTGCATGGCCACTTGATGAAGATGCTTCTCATGTGGGCAGACGCCGAAGGATCTGTGCAAAGTTGTCCATCATTTCATTCATTTTCCGCGCAAGGGATTCCTCGAGCAACATTTTAAAAGGATCTCCTGCTACATCATATTTATTTTCGTCCCCCATGGGTTGTTGTTGGGTTCGATGCACCCGATCTTGCAAAGGCTCAACTGGTTTGAGTCCCAATTTCTTGTACCCAGATCTTGTCAGGGAGATGCACGAAGAAAAATAAATGAAGTGTAGACCGCTCTGATACCACTGATTCATATTTATGAGCATAACAAAATGAATAACAGATTGAATACAATAAAAAAAAGATATGGAGAACAACAATAGATATCTAGTGAACAATAACTTCTATTGAATAAATGAAATAGGTTGAAACTGTAAAACTATAGAATTGAAAGCAACTTGCTCGAATGGTGGTAGATATCTATGAGAAGATATGTGGTTTCTATATCATACATATAAGAAGAATGATTATAATGAGGCTCCAAAGGCCCTTTTAAGATTACTCATGAATGCCAAAACCCTAGACATCCAAAAACCTAACCCTAGGAGATGAAATGCCAAAAGTTATGTGGGTCTCGATGGGTAATTTGGTACCTCAACTTCCCGAGGTCGTAAATTTTTCATACGACCTCCGTTTTAGGCACGTGATATCCTGTTTTGATGCAGGAGCATCGCTCCAACCCAGCAACGCGCCAGCTAGACAACACATCAAGCACGCATTCAAGGAAGGGAGAGGTGTCAACCCTCTCATTTTAAATTTTAGAACGTAATTAAATGTTTGTAAGGATGGAAGAGACAAATCGATGCCTTTGTGTAGATAGTAGATAGAGTTGTCTTTAATGGTTGATAGGCTGATAATATCTAGATCCGATTTGGTCTAGACATCCATTGAATGTAATTCATTGTAAATTAATGAGAGTAGGTAGCTTGGAGGGAAGAGCTCGAGGAGCCCCTTTTGTAAAAATATCTTTATATCTAGATTCATTAGGAAGAGAGGCAGATAGATTAGAAGATAGATTGGAGAGAAGAGAGGAGAGTCAAGACTTTGTTTCAGTTTGAGCTTTTGTACACATTGTAAACAGGCATTCTGAGATTAATACAAAGAGTAGTTTTTCCTGCATGAGAATCTTTTATGCGTTTATGTGTATTTTGAATGAATGTCTTTTATGTGTTTATATGCATATGTTGTAGATGTATGTGATAGGTTCCATCTGCGGGGATAGACGAAATTCTCTATCTGAGATTTTTCTTATTTCAATCTGGGTTCTTTATGGCTTAATGAAAGGGGTTACATGACAGAGTGTTGAGCACTCTATGAGCCAATGCAAAGAGTGCGCATTTGAGTTTTGTGGAATTCAAACAAGAATGTGCAAGGAGGGTGCACCAAAGGAATCATAAACTCAAAGGAAAACCTCAAGGTTACTGAACACCTTGGAGGAAAGACTGTGCAGAGGAGGGCACAGAGAGAAGACATAATTGTTGAGCATTTTGTAGAGCTATGCCAAGAGGGCATCGAGCGAGTGCAAGGAGTGCACTAGGGAAATCTATTTCGAGTTCATAGATAAGAGAAGTGTCAAGGAGAAGACACTTACATAGTTACTGAATACTTTGTAGGCTCGGCAAGGTGTGCTTGAGTAGAAGTCACCAGGAGGGTGACTATATCCTTTCAAGGAGAGAAAAGAGACAAATTTGTTGAACACTCTGGAGGAAGACATGTGCAAGGAATGAACCAGACCAACACTCAGATGAAGTGTTGATAGACAACCGCTTGGAGGTTAGTCAAGTACAAGTAGTGTGAAAGGGAGCTAATTGTTTCAAATTCGTAAGCTCAGGAGGAATTGTGCCTTTGTGCACAGAGTTGCAACAAAAGAGAACAGAAGGCCGAGACACTTCAAGTTCCAAGCCACAGAAAAAGTTCAGAAGGGAAAGCATTTTTAGAGCATAGGTGAGACCCAAGTAGTCGTGCTCGCAGAGGAAGCAAAGGTCGAGGCCTTTGAAGAATCGAGATCTTCCAAGTCTGGAAAGAATAGAAAGCTCAAGAGGAGGATCATATGTAGGCATAGGATCAGTTACAGAGAGGATATATGGACTGTTAGAGCTCACGTCCAGACACCCAAGGAAGCGCACTGGAGAAGAACATATATGAGCCGTCAGATTTGAGCGCTAGGACCAACAGTCATTGGATCCAGCTGAAGGTGCATGAGGTTTAACTCCTTGAGAGTGCATAGGAGAATGGACTTTGGGAAGTCCCAAAGTTCTGAAACCATCGAGACTATCCATCGTCCAGGCAGATAGGTGGTAGCAAATCCAGAAGCTCAGGAAATCAAGTATCAAAAGATCAGAGGTGAGGAGTCTTTTGAATTCCGAAAACGCGAAGTCCTGAAAAAAAAGAAGGAATGGATCAGATCGTTGGATCATGGGAGCATGTGGACCATTGACCTGGCATTGGGGTTTTGGAGATTGAGAGAACGGATGTGAACCGCATCGGGGATTCCCGATACGTGAAATCACGAAACACCTTTTGAGTTGGCACTTGGTTTTTCCACCGTCATAAGTTAGAGGGGCCTAGCAAGAAAAGATAGCACCGAGAGAAAATACTATCGATCGGAACATCGGGGATCGGGAGTTTGGGAAGAAATGAATCAAGAGTGAATCGCATGAGGAATCCCCAAAGTTGCAAAATGAAACGCGTCATCTAGGTTAAGCATGTGGTCATGGGAATGGTCACATGAGCGGAGGGAGATAACGGATGTTAAGCCCTTTTCAGAGTTTCGAGAGTCGGGGAGTCAGGGGTGGCACATACGCTGAAGTCCCGAAACACTTTTTGTGTAGGCGTGCAGTCACAGCTCGTGGTCGCGTGAGAGGAGCTTGTGCCTGGTGCTTAGTCGCTCAGGCAGAGTTTCATAAAGGACCTGTGGATTTGTTCGTAGGATTCCAACAGGGAATCGAAGAGTTGCTTCAACTCGATAGAGAGAAGAACGATCCTTGACCGAGAGGTCAACAGATCCTTCCAAGGCAGAGCTAGGGGATATGTGTCACGTTGGAAAGGTCTTCTCGAGAACTACACATTATGCCATCAAAATCTGACTTCGTCTACAATTTGACTGTGTCAATCCAAAAAAACATTGTTTAGGACCCCAAAACGGTCGTGGAAGTACATAAAGATTTGCTGACATGAAAACTTCCAAAATAATCCAATTGGATTAGGTGGGTGACCACCAGTCTCCACCTGGAATATGTGTAGGGCTTCAGACATCCCCATAAGTGTAGAGTCCACAATTACAAAGAAGTACATAAGAACATGCTGAACTAAAAAACTGTCAAGAGGAACTAGTTGGAATAGGTGGGTGGCCACCAATATCCACCTGGATCAAACCAACACAAAAGAAGATGACTAGTGGAATTATAAAACAAAAAAATTGTATGTATTCTTTCCAAAAATGTGTATATATTTTGTCTAACAAAAAAAATTTTGCATGCACATTTTCTTGCAGAATTTAGAGGTACAACAAAAAAATTTGTTTGCATGCACATTGTCTAAGAGTGAGTCCTTGCAGAATTTTGTTTGCATGCACATTGTCTAACAAAAAATTGTTTGCATGCACATTTGTTTGGCATGCACATTTTTTTTTTTTTTCATATCATGGTCAGGTACGCACGTGCATTGTCACATTTTTCAAATACATGCTCATATCTTTGATTCTCTTCAGATATTGTTCACTTTGGGTATTTGGTTTTTATGTGCGCAGGTACTTGCTCATCGGTCATCAACATCATCCCTTCAAGTATATATTCAGCACTGGCATGTAGTCTCTCCCGTTGAATTGCATTTACATTTCCAGTCACACCCCCTGATATTGGCCTTTAGGATCCTCATTTCTGGCTCTACAGTACCCACGCCTCCATTTGCATCTTTGGTACTGTAACCCGGTAGCATTCTCACCCACATGAGTTGTCCCATTCATAGCACCTTTTGGCACTGTTGACACTCATGCTGTTCTTCATTACCCTTTAGGGCTAGGAGTCCTGATAGTCTTTCATCATGTCATGAATCAGCCACATACTCCTTCTCCTCATTTTTCTAGCTTTCCCACCTGGACTCCCAGATTATCTCTTTACGGTTCTATTTTTTTACCTGCATCTCTGCAGTATCATGAACCCTCCATTTCATCCACAATCGGTTTTCCCATCTGCGAACCTATCTTCATTTCACCTAACTCATACAGAAACTCACCAATGGGGCCCCCACCCTTCATCTGTTTTCCAAGAAATTTCTGTCCTCCCTGGGGCACTCATTTCACACTGGGGCACCCGTTTCTGTATTTGTAAATTTTTCCCCAATTATTCATTATTTATTGTACAAACACCTTTATTTCCAGTCATTACATTTTCTTTTTTTCGTCACCGTTGGCGACTTCCTTCCCTTTTTTGGCCACACGCAACCCATGTCACCCTTGGTTGGAGCATTGCTTCTCATTTACCCAGCCGACATCGTCCATATCTTCAGAGTACTTCACAGGTCACTTGCCTCTACCCTCTGAATTTGTTCACCTTGTCCCTCCTCTGGTACAACTTATCCTTGGTCTTGGCATCCCCCTGACACTCGATCTTATCACACGGTTGCGGCCACTCATTATATCATACACCCTCCAACCAAGGGCAGTCTTGAGTCTTCCCACTTTTTGACTTCGTCCATGTACCTCTGCCACTTCCTCACCTCAGTAGATTCTATGAAGCCCTTTGCTTCTGGGAGTCGCGTCCCCCTTTTGTCGACAGCAGCACACTTTTTCCAGAAGGGCGACAGTATCTTTATTCTCATTCTCCATTTAATGAGAGATCTCGGACGGCACAGGGTGAAACACCATTGCTCCCTGCTGTCGTTGGCCCCCATAACATTTGACGCCAACACTTTCTCATGTTATGGTGGGTCTTACTTTGCGACTACTGCAGTTCTTTTTATCATTTTCCAAAGACCTCTGAACCTGGTAGGGCCATCAATGCCCAAATCCTCGTCGCTATTTATTTCCGCGATCATTGCCTATTGTTCAGAGCCTGTTCCTTTGCAGAATTGTCTTCTGCCTGTATTATTACCGCCCCCGAGGGCGCTGCAGTTATCTACACCAACACTTCCATCATATTTTTGTCAGAGCTACATACCACGAGCATGGGGCATGCCCGCCTCGTTTTTACACAATTGTATATTGTTACGCACCTTATGGAAGGTCGGGTTCTACCAGTTCCTTTCTTCTCCAATGGATCGCTCTGAACGGTCTCACTATTGCTCTCTCTTCCAACACCATTCTCAGTAAAAGAAACATTGATGGATTTTGGCTATACTTATGCTCCTAACCTCATCCATCAGGGGACATCTGTTATCACTAAAATTTCATTCGCACATGGCGACAAGAACTCAGCATCGTCAAACAGGAATGAAGTCATTCATGGCACTGAATTAATTTCACAGCATTGCAAAAGGGTCAAAAACTATACAAAGTAACCAAAAATTGAAGGGCGCTTTACAGCAGTTGGGTGCGCGCGCATATGCATGGAACAAGAACATACAATGCGTGCACGATGCGTGGTTGTTGGCGCAAAAACCCGCGCACCTGCTAAACGGTGCATTTATGGAATTGGTCGGCCTCCCAACCACTTATGGATCAGCTCCCAAGCAGATTTGACTCCCAAATCTGAGCTGAATCTGCATGGTAGGCTGGTCAAAGACCTAATTAATCCCTAAAGAGCCCCTTTTCACACCTCAAAGGAGTTACATAATCACCCAATGCTATGCTATAAAAATCCATGAGGAAACATCATTTTCTCAAGGAATTTCATGTAATGTTATGCTGCTTAGATTGTTTTAAGGACCCACTCCTTGACAATAACACATTAGCACCATTTCATTGAGCTATCCACTTCTACATTGAGTGGATGTGCTTGGAGTTCTTTCACCATCATTCTCATTTTCTTATTGTAAGGAGAGCAAGTTTGTGAGGGCCTCAAGAGCCTTCCATTGGAGAAAGAAGGGACTCATAGTCCCCTTTCTTCATTGTGCTTTGGATTTCATCAATAGACCAGCTAAAAACATTGGTGATATTGGTCATTTTGTGTTTTTATTTCTTTATCCATATGCTCATAGTTTTAGTTTGTTTTAATTTAATTCTTGCTTATAGTTTTGTTGTGTTTCCTCTAACTCTTTCCTCTACAGCTGTCATGCTCAGCAAGACCCAACTAGGCATGTAAGCACCCTTTATTTTCTCACAGGGTGATGAATTGGGTGCAAACAATGAGCACAAGAAGGTAGAAGAGCCTAAGGCCTGGCTGTTGGAAATGAAGAAATATTTCCAACTGCATGATTATCCCTCTAGGGTAGAAATAAGAATTACAACCTATCTTTTGCAAGGAAAGGCAACCATGTGTTGGGATTGGCTTAAGCAAGAAAAACACCTTGATGAGAGGAAGGTCTCATGGAGGCAGTTCAAAGGATATTTCCAAGAGAAATATTTTTTTGAGCATTACTATGAAAGGAAGATGAAAGAGTTCTTTGAACTCAAGCTAGGAAGCATGACAATGGATGAGTATGAGAATAGGTTCCTTTAGTTGTTGAAGTATGTGGAGTTCATAAAGTATGAGAAGGTCAAAATCCAAAGGT
>ML788692.1:304976-320153 GCA_009831015.1 Picea engelmannii | reverse complement strand
TGCGAACTTCCCTTTTTATAAGGTTTTTACATAGGAAAAAGCAATTTCTTTTCTCAGGAGAAGTTCTTCTCCCTTCTCTCTTTAGGAACTCAGGCCACTGTGATCCCTCTGAAGGCAACATATAGGTTTACATCATTAACGATAATAGGGATGACGAAAATAATGTGTAACTAGGATTCCAACAGGGAATCGAAGAGTTTCTTCAACTCGATAGAGAGAAGAACGATCCTTGACCGGGAGGTCAACAAACCCTTCCGAGGCAGAGCTAGGGGATCTGTGTCACGTTGGAAAGGTCTTCTCGAGAACTACACATTATGCCATCAAAATCTGACTTCGTCTACAATTTGACTGTGTCAATCCAAAAAAACATTGTTTAGGACCCCAAAACGGTCGTGGAAGTACATAAAGATGTGCTGACATGAAAAATTCCAAAATAATCCAATTGGATTAGGTGGGTGACCACCAGTCTCCACCTGGAAGATGTGTAGGGCTTCAGACATCCCCATAAGTGTAGAATCCACAATTACAAAGAAGTACATAAGAACATGCTGAACTAAAAAACTGTCAAGAGGAACTAGTTGGAATAGGTGGGTGGCCACCAATATCCACCTGGATCAAACCAACACAAAAGAAGATGACTAGTGGAATTATAAAACAAAAAAATTGTATGTATTCTTTCCAAAAATGTGTATATATTTTTTCTAACAAAAAATTGTTTTCATGCACATTTTCTTGCAGAATTTAGAGGTACAATGAGGAATTTTGGTTCCTATATGAGAACTACAGCCATGGAATATGCCTAAGGGTCCTACAATCATGAAGAGGAATTTAGAGGTCTACATGTCAGCATGGAAAATGTTGAGATAGAGTCTAATGGAAGAAGAGACAGTTAAGAGCCTCTAACTATGAGAAGCTTGTAAAGAGAAGTGCAGAGCTATAGGGTTGATAATGAGAAGATTATGAAGGCTCAAGAGGATATACTACAGAGCTTGAACATGTTGTAGAGGCAAGCCAATAAAGACTCTATCACAAAGCCAACAACTAATGCTAGACAAGTGGCAACATCCATATCCCATAACATAATAGATGAGCATGGGAATGACAATAAGTCAAGATGTATAAGTAGTCTCCATCATTCCCCGGAGAAATCCACTAGGAGACATTGTGCAAGTTTAGGGCCAGGGAGTATCCCAAGTGTGTCTCTTGTTAGGAGATAAAGGAGAAGGCATGAGTGAGACATATTGCAAGGATAAATTAGGAAGATCAAGCCACCAGCCTTCAATGGTGAGCACAAGAAGGTAGAAGAGCCTAAGGCTTGGCTGTTGGAAATGAAGAAATATTTCCAACTGCATGATTATCCCTCTAGGGTAGATATAAGAATTACAACCTATATTTTTCAAGGAAAGGCAACCATGTGTTGGGATTAGATTAAGCAAGAAAAACACCTTGATGAGAGGAAGGTCTCATGGAGACAGTTCAAAGGATATTTCCAAGAGAAATATTTTTCTGAGCATTACTATGAAAGGAAGATGAAAGAGTTCTTTGAACTCAAGCTAGGAAGCATGACAATGGATGAGTATGAGAATAGGTTCCTTTAGTTGTTGAAGTATGTGGAGTTCATAAAGTATGAGAAGGTCAAAATCCAAAGGTTTCTTAGTGGGTTACCCTCCTTCTACAGAGACAAGATACAATATGATAACCCCAAAACTTTGGAGGAGACCATAAGAAGAGAAAAACATTTCTATGAGCAGAGCAGAGGAAGACCAATTTTCCAAAAGACTTGGGATGAAAAGATGAAGGGTAATAAAGATCAAATGAAGAAAGGTTTTAAGCCACTCTTTTTCAAGAACAACTCCCAATCAAATCAACAAGGAAATTCAACCCAAAATGATCACAAGACAACAGATTTATTTGGGAAAAGGCCAATGAAGCAACCTATACAATGTTGGGGATGTGATGGAAATCACTTGTATAGGGATTGCCCTCGCAAAGGAGAAAGAATGAAGAATGTTCACAATATCAAGGAGGTTGATATAGTTGAACACATGGGAGGAAACATGCTAAGGATTTATGCATCCTTGGACAACAAGCAAGTAGAGTATCAATCTCTGATGATTGAAGTGGAAAGTAAGATTGGTAACCAGCCCATAACAATTTTAATTGATTATGGAGATAGCCATAGTTACATAAACTCTAACATTGTTGAAACATTTCACTTGCAGAGGAGTAAGAATAATAAATATTGGTTAGTTCAGTTAGACACAAGGGCTAAGAGAAAGAACAATGAATTGGTTAAAGATTGTCCAATAGACATGAATGGACTCAAGACAAAGGTAGATCATACCATTGGGTTCATATGACTGTCTAATTGGCATGGATTGGTTGGAAAAAACATCATGCTATCCTAGACTATTACAACAAGACAATAACGTATCTTGATGAGGGAGGGCATCAAGGAAAGATTCAAGGCATTCCATGAGTTGTAGTTGATAGAGAAATTCCATCCATGATGTTGAAAAAGAGTTTCAAGAAGGGATGTCAAATTTTTGTGGCCCATATGGAAGAGGCAGCTGAAGACAAAGTGGAAAGTATTGAAGACCATCTAGTATTAAAATATTTTGAAGATGTTTTGGGGGAAATCTAAGGTTTTCCACCAAAGAGAGACATTGACTTCTCTATTTATTTAGTTCCCAGAGTTGTCCCAGTGTCCAAGACACCTTACAGAATGGGCACACCAAAATTGAAAGAGTTGCAGATGCAGCTTGAAGAAATTTTGAAGAAGGGGTATATACGCCCAAGTGTGATGCCTTGGGGAGCCCCCGTTCTTTTTGTAAAGAAGAAATATGGAACCTTAAGGCTGTGTATTTATTTCAGATAGTTGAATAAGGTCACAATAAAGAAAAAAATACCCTTTACCAAGGATTAATGATCTTTTTGATCACCTGAAAGGTGCAAGAATATTTTCCAAGATTGACTTGAGATCAAATTATCATCAAGTGAGGATAAAGGAAGGTGATATCAACAAGACAATGTTTAGAACAATATATGGGAATTATGAATTTACAGTAGTTCCTTTTGGACTATCAAATGCCCCAACTATTTTCATGTGCCTCATGAATGGAGTGTTCAAGGAGTACATGGAAAAGTTTGTGATTGTTTTCTTAGATGATATTCTCATCCATTCAAAGACATAAGAAGAGCATGAGAAACATTTAAGAATGGTGCTACAAGTTTTGGGAGAGCACAAGTTGTATACCAAGATAAGTAATTGCATATTTGATCAAAATAAGATTCACTACTTGGGGCATATTAGATCAATAGATGGGATTGTAGTTGATCCCAAGAAGATAGATGCCATTAGAGGATGGTCGACGCCAAGAAATGTGACAAAGGTCAGATTATTCATGGGTCTTGTCAGTTATTACTGAAGGTTCATAAAACGATTTTCAAAGATCACAATCCCAATCACTTATTTGCAAAAGAAGGGAGTGAAATTTGAATGGACTCGAAAATGTCAAGAAAGTTTCCAACAGTTGAAAGATATTTTAACATGTTCACCAATCTTAAAGATTGAATATCTAGATGGATATTTTGTAGTGTGCACAGATGCATGCAAGGACGAGCTCGGGGGAGTCCTCGGGAAAAAATATCATGTGGTGTGCTATGAGTCTAGAAAACTAAAAGAACACAAAAACAATTATGCTACACGTGACTTGGAATTGACAACCATTGTTCATGCATTGAAAATGTGGAGGCATTACCTTATGGGTCGAAGATTTGAATTAAGAACAAACCATTGTGGTTTGAAGCATTTATTTGAACAACCAACATTAAACGCTAGACAAACTAGATGGATGGAATTTCTAAGCAAATATGACTTTGAAATTAAGAATATCAAAGGAAAGGAAAATCAAGTGGTTGATGCACTTAGCAGAAGATCTCATGAAGTGCATATTTCAGCTATTAGCATGTTCAACACATATTTAAAAGAAAGGATTTTAGAGGCTACAAAATTCAGATCAACAATATCTAAAAATAAGAGACATTACAAAAAGGAAATTCACAGCAAAAAAATAATTATTATGAGTTGAAAGAGGATGGAATCCTCATGTACAAAGGGAAAATATATGTGCCAAATGTCAGAGAGATGAAAAATATAGTGATGAAGGAAATGCATAATGTGTCATATGTTGGGCACCCATGATATCAAAAGACAATTGCAACTGTAAGAAGCCAATACTTTTGTCCAAGAATGAATAAAGAAGTGACTAATTATATTGCTAGGTGTCTAGAATTCCAAAAGGTGAAAACATAACATAGACATCCAACAAGGCTGCTACAACCATTTCCCATTCCTGAGTGGAAATGGGAAGTGGTTACAATTGATTTTATTACAAAGTTTCCCATAACTGTGAATGAACATGATTCCATTATGGTGGTAGATAAATTAACTAAGGAAACACATTTTATTCCTGTGAAGACATCACACATGGCAACAAATATTGCGGAGATCTACATGAAAGAGGTTTCCAAGATACATGGGGTACCTAAGGTAATTGTTTTAGATAGAGATTCAAAATTCAAATCTAATTTTTGGAAAGGTTTGTTCAAATTTTTTGGCACAAAATTAAATCTCAATGCAATGTATCACCCAGAGTCAGATGAGAAGATAAAGAGGACCAACAGAATCATTGAAGACATGCTTAAAATGTATGTGATGGACCAACCATCAAAGTGGGAAGACTACTTCCACTTAGTAGAGTTCGATTACAATAATGAGTATCAAGCCTCATTAAAAATGATCCCATTTGAAGCATTGTATGGCATAAAGTGTAATACACCAATGAGTTGGGATAACCCAACAAGCATAGTTATCATTGGGCCAGATTTGTTGAGGGAAATGGAAGAGTAGATGACAAAGATCAGGTAGAATTTAAAGGTTGCCTACAATAGGAAGAAAAGTTATGCAGACAAGAACAAAGTTTTTAGATATTTTAAAGTGGGAGAACATGTTTTTCTAAAAGTGAAAATGAAAAGAAGTTCACTAAGATTGGGTTGCTTCCCAAGGTTGGAAATAAGATATTGTGGGCCTTTCAAAATCTTAGAGAAGATAGGGTCAGTTCCATACATGATATAATTGCTTGCATCCATGAGAGTGCATAATATATTTCATGTGTCATTATTAAAGAAATATGTTCCTAACTCTAACCACATAATTGATTGGATTGTAATCCACGTGGAAAATGAAGGGGATTTCCAGGTGGAACCAATACACATCCCGGAATGGAAATTCAAAGTTATCAGGAACAAATCCATAGGGTTGGTAAAGATTCAATGAACTTGTTAAAGTTTTGAAGATCCAACATGGGAACATGAAGAAATTATGTGGGAGGAATACCCACAATTTTTTGTCAATTTTGAAGAAAACAAAAATTGAAAATGAAAGACCCCATTTTGGGGAAGCTAGAGTTTTGAAAACACATCTCATATTTCTGGTCACCTACGCTAAAAACCCTAATAAAATAATGGTATAGCATGATGGAATGAGAGCAGTGAAGGGGGAATATTCCTTGGGTCAACATGTTGAGAGAAATATGAGATATTGGTTGGGACTGTTGTTGGAGGGTAAAAAAAATTGCAGAATTTTTCTTTCTTTCATGAATATTGTAATGTAATGTAAATTTGTATATATATTTGACATGGTGTTGTGCACTGAGGACGATGAAAATTTGTAGGGGAGGGGGAATGTAACATCCCCCCAGTTTAATTTATGCACAATGTAGATATGAATGTGGCTATGGCCAAGCAATGTACTATGCAAATGTATTTTTTGTTTTTAAATAAATAAAACGTGACACTAGTTGCTAGGGAATATGGACAGAGATGAGGGATGAGTTTTCCACAAGATAAGAGAGTCTTTAAGAGGGTTCCAAAGGAAAAATTAATTATGGGTATTAATTCAACCCATTTTCCTAAATTTTATTACCATTGGGGATAACTTCTAATTTATGTTTGAGTGTATGAGATCCCAATCATTAAACTCGTGTAAGAGGGTGGGTGTGAGAGTCACATATCGTAGTTATTTGAGAGAATGGGTTTGAGTACAATCAGTTTGAGAAATTGTGTAAGTCAAGCAAGTAATCCAAAATACAGGAAATTTGTATGGGTAGTTACAAGCAGTTTTTACACATGGAGTTTACATGAACAACAAGCAGAGAGCATGAAAAATAGCACGAGAGATAGATCAAGAAGGTTGGGAGAATTTTGGATCATTCTAGAGCGTTTTGGAGTGATTTGGAGTGCTTTGGAGTTGAATATTGAAGAGCCAGGATTCCATGCTTGAAGAGTGAACTCTTGTGTGAGTTTCACTGTAACAACAAGTGGTTTTTGTTGTTGATGGTAGTTTTCTTGGCATTGAGTTCCCTTGAGTTCCCGATAGAGAGATTCCTATTTACTTGTTCTAGAGAGACCCTGATAAATGAATGGGACACCCGATGGTCTGAGAGAAGTGAAGGGGTGCATTCCTTGGGTTGGATAGGTCGAGAGGAAGAGAGTTGGAGGAGATTAGGGATATTTGTGGGAGAATACCATTGGGTTGTGGGATATTGATATGCGAGTGGACTGTGAGAGACACCCTTTTTATTATGGATTCCTAGTCTCGACTCAGGGTTACTTGTTGTTGAGACTTGGAACAACAAGTCTATGGTTGGGTGGAATGTCCTTCCGAAGAAGTTGGTTGTAGAACCATTTTAAAAAGATAAGTGTTTATTTGTTTTCCTATGTTAATTTATGAGTTTAACTGTTGTGTGTTTCACTATGTGCATGAGAATGAATTTTATGTTGTTGTAGTGAAATTTATTAGTTTCATTTACCTGTTAGACTAGTATGGACAATTGCATGAGCTTGAATGTCATGTTTTTCATAATTTTGTACTTAATTGCATATGTGATTCAAATTTACTAGTAATGACAACGAGATTTTGACGTGGTGCTCGAATCATCACGTGCATTGGGAATAGTTTCCACACACAATAATAAGCTTGTTGTGTGCGTGTTGCAACTAGTTTTTGTGTGCAGTACAAAGGTTGTTGTGTGCATGGTTGTTTCAACGAGGATGCAACATTTATGTTGGTTGGCATGATGAAGCTATGTTTAAATGACATTATTTTAAATGGTTAAATCTATGTATAATTCATAGTTGATAAGCCACAAAAAGTTAATTAGAAGATAATTTTCAAATTTATGTGTATTTTCCACTAGTAATGTTCCTTGGGTAAACTGGGGGACGTTACATGGAACCCTTTAGCAAGTGCATGTGTCTTGCAAGCTAGGTATTTTACTTATTTCACTATGCCAAGTGGTAATGTTTCATTGGTTGAAACACCCCTCTACATAGTAAGGTGACATCGCTCATGATGACATGGTGACACTCACCCTACCACGCAGACTCATTTGACCGACCCTTGTCACAATTAGTTTTCCAATATTTGGATCTAGTGGGTAACATAGTATCTTAGTAATTTATGGGTTGTATTAATAAATTGTTTGACTTTTATCAATTGTCACTCATTCCTTTGATGTCCTTGTTGGCTCATTCTTCCTCTCCCCTTGCCATTTTTAGATAGTATATGTGGATATAAAAAAACATGTTAACAATGAAATCAATGAGAGAGAAATCATTGTGTTGAATTGTTTGCATCATATCATTGTTGGCCTTGGAATTGTGGAATTTTCACTATCATGGGAATATATTGAACATGTTGTGTACATGGGATTTTATAAAAATTGTTATATTTGATGAGACCTTCAACACGAGGGGGAATATATACCAAGGGAATTGCGGGTAAATGTTTAGCATATTGGATATTATGTCATTATTGAACTAATAAAAAGTTCTATACACAATGATTATTATTATTTTCTTAGGTGGATTTCATGACTTGCACATTTTGTTGTTTAGAGCCTCAAATCCACCTATCTTTGCAAACTCAAAATCATTATGAAATATCATCTAGGCTCAAATATGGATCCATGGAAGGATGTGTTTGATCTAGAAAAGGAGATGCAATATTTTCCCACCTTGTCAAACCCAAAATGTTATGTCATCTATCCTAATGAAGCATTGGGTTTAAGGGGAACTTGTGCAACTTGAGAGCATAGAAGAGAAAATCTTAGGCCTTTGCAGGAGAACCCTATATAAACTCCATTGAATCCCCCCTTTAAGTTTAATTTATAGAATACTTGAAGGATTTTCAAAAGGAAAGTGCTCTTTACATATACATGTACTCGAGCCTCCATTACCACGTGGCACCCTCTAGTAAGTGCACATGTCTTGCAAACTAGGACTTTTTCTTACATCACTCTGCCAAGTGGTAACATTTAATTGGTTGAAACACCCCTCTGCTTAGTAAGGTGTCATTACTCAATATGACATGGTGACACTCACCCTACAATAGGGAATCATTTGACTAAACCTCGTCACACTTATGTTTCACCCTAAATGTGCACCACATGGAAGGATCCTATGCCTTCAAGTGAATTTCATCATCTATGCAATGCTTAGATTAATTCCTTAATTCCACCCACATCATACTCTAAGCCTAAAATATTAATCAAGTATTATTTAATACCTTATTTGGTTCATTGAAATGATCATGCATCTTGAAAACATAAGGGCTTTGTTAGCACAAGATTGGTTTATGCCTTAGAATTGCATAAGTGGTGCTACCTACAGGCGCTACCTAATATTTCACAGAGAACATAATCTGCATTTCATTATTCATTTTGGCAAATGAATACAATTGTTATGGGTTTTTTATTTGTTTTGGGGAAAATTGAAATTATATTGAGTTATTCCCAATATCCAAGTTCAAGAATCAAAGAACCCATAGATTTATGCTACCGAATTTCATGTAGAAACACAGTCGGGCACTACCTACAGGTGCTGCATAATATTTTGGCAGAGGCTAAATTGTGCAGAGTTATTCTGCCAATTTTGAGTCACTAATTTAAAACTTGGGTTATGAGCAGTTGAGGATGTATTTTTGAAAACTGGAGGAGGTTTTTGTTCATAACATTCCAAATACCAAAAACCTCTCTCAGTTTTTCAAAATGTGTGTTTTTTTAGAGATATTGGATATAGAAGTAGGCACTGCATACTCTGCACAGTGGCGATGCGTACTAATTTCCTATAGCGGTCATAGTTTGATATTCGCCTTGTTGGGAGGTTGCCACATGTCAAGGAGAGTTCGAATGGATTCTCAATAATCATTTATATATCAAGGGACACCTGCACCTAATATTTAGCTTAAGCAAAGGCCTCATGCATGAGGTGGAAACAATTTATTAATGACTTCCAACAAATTCCTGAAAATCAACAATTTGTTGGATTTTTGTCTCTTTGATTGTTGCCACCTATCTCCAAGGCTTAGAATCCAATGGAGGATATGGGATTCGACCTCCTTAGTTCATTTGGATGCTATTGTCTATTTAAAGAAGGAGATATCTCTTGGAGAAGGGAGGGATGAGCCAAGAGAGGCTAGAGAGAGTAGGAATAGGCAGTTTTCTATGTGTGTTCATTTGTAAGCCTATGGGCATTTTAGGATTGTAAGCATTACTGCTATTGGAGACTCATGAGAGCTGTGATTTCAAATTGTAATTCTTCTTTTATATTTCTTCTTATTTGAATATATTTCATATTTGAGGATCAAAGGCTGTCAATGATTTATGGATCCCTAAGCAACAGAGGATTTGTTGTATTTTGTCCATCAGTCGTTGTTTATATTCAAGTATTTGTTGATTCATTGAACTGAGAGGATCTCTATTTACTGAACATTTTATCTTATATTTTCCTTCTTCATTTCTTCCACCTATCAGCATATAATCTTGTTTTTTGTTACGCAGTTTTTGTGCCTTCGATGAGTGGGATGTTTGTGACTCCATTGCCCATTGGTGTAGCCTATTGATCTGCAATTTGCTTCCCTCTCTCTTTCTTTATCCATCTTCCTAATATACCTATTCAAAACCAAAGTTATGTTTTACATTCTGATGGGTGTTGAGCTTACACTTTAGCAGTCAAATTGTGACTTTCAGTGCTAACAGGCTCTATTTCACCCGATCACCTGGCCCAAAATATTATAGATTACAATTACTAATTGATTGAATGACTACATGAAACATGAATGGAATTATAGAGTGTATTTAATTCTAGCATTAGGTCCAAGAAAGGACTTATGAAAATTATATAAAAAAATAGAAGGCAACATCTACTTGCTAGGAAAACCTAAAATATTGTAGAACCTAGTGAAGTTCCACTCAGATCTGGATAACAAAGGGCTTGGACAACTTTCAAGACAAAATCCACGCAAATATGAATAGCAAGGACATGGACAACTTTCAAGATAAAAGGATCCTTGGATTACCTCATAAGATGCATCATTTCACCACATGAAATTCTTTGGGTCTACCACCTATCCTCTTGACCCATTTGTCCTTATTAGCTTGGCCATGTGAACTTTTTCTCTTCCTTGCAAAGTTGAAGTGTAAAGAAATATATTAAATTTGTGTTGGGTTTGTGGGAGGATTTATGTAGGGTGGATAATATTAGGGCCAAAATACACTCATGCAAGTCGGACTTAAAAAACTATAAATGAAGTTAAATTCAATTTTAGGTTTGGAATATCACTCCTGTAGACAAAACCATAAAGGGAAAAGATTGCATGATCATGCTGACCCAAAATGATTTATAGCGCCCGACTAAATTCTCCCTCAAATTTGAGATTCAAATACTTACATAAATTTTGATAAGAAGGGGCACCTTTCCAAGCTTGGAAACCTTTGCACTAGTAGTTCCATGTGTTGGAATATGGGGCCACCACTTTTCCTATTGAAGCTTCCATGTTGTGATCATTAATACCACATTGTTTAATATCGTTAGTCCACACATCCATTAAGTCAACCCTGCTATCGTTAGTGTGGCATCATGACACTTTCTAGGATTTTCATATGCACCTATAGTCTCTATTTACTATTCATGTCAATGTTCTATCTTCACCCACTATGCATATGTGCCATCCTTGTCTCATCCTGAATGAGCACAATGTAGGGAAATCTTGTGCTTTTAAGCATATTTCATCCCATTTGTATTCCATGCCTCATCCCTTCAATTCTACATGGTTTTTCCTTGGACCTAAAACATTATAGAATTTGATTTTGGTACGAGGTCAATTCAGTGGGAAGTGTTGCACAACTACAACAACATAAGAATCTCACTCCACCCATTTTATTGGACCTGAAATATCATAAACCACATATTTAAATCAAGTATTGGTGGTGGGGAAGGATCCATGCAACACTGAGGAACATAAGGGTCAATATCTACCTAGGATCTTGAATACAAAAACATTATGAAACACAATCATGCATTGTATCATGTCTAGGAAAGGATTTATGCAATTCAAAACATGAATAAGGAAATCCCTACATAGAGGTGGATTGAAAATACATTATAAGATTCAATTAAATTCTTGTATATTTTGAGGCATTAATACTTAGAGTAATTTTGATACACTAAGGTTCCCTTTACCTATGTCAATTCCACGTGCCATATCTTATAAATTCCACTTGTCTTCTCCATTCCCCCTTGTCTATTTCATCCATGCCATCTCACATGATATCACTGGTTCATCTATACTAGCACTTTACATTGTTTACATCATTATGTTGGCATGGAAACATCAATATGCCACATGACATTTGACCCTCGATCCTCGTGGTGTTGAAGCGGAGGACATCGGTTTCCAATATGGGATTTACTCACATTGTAAGGTGTTCAAAGGATATATTATAGAGCCTAAACATAAGTCCTTGAATTTACTTTCACTCTATGGACCTATAATATTATAGAACCTAATCTAATCTAGCATTAATTCTATGATATGAGTTATGCAACATAAGGAAAATAAGTGTTGAAAACTACCTATCATAAGTCTTTTCATTAGTATCCTTAAAGAGATGCCATGTGCATAGGTTAGATGAGAAGGTTGTTGTTTGGTGCATTGGAGAATGGTTACATGGATATGTGTAATACTTATAGAATGTCAGGTCACCATGTCAATGTCAACAATGATGGATAAAATGACACATGGATTACTCAAGTTTTGTTGTGTGACACTCATGACAATAACACTTAGACAAGTGATGGATCCTAGATGCACCACATGGAATTGGTTTATAAGTGGTTGAGTCAAGTGAGGTGCTTCATTTTTCATCAAATTTGTCTAAGTCCTTTTCTTTCCAAACTTTGTTTTGTTCTATAATGTTTTTATGTCCAGGAGGTCAAGCAAATTTATTTCCTTTTTCTTTATTAAGTGCACAACATTCCCCTTGGACCCAACGATAACCCAAAGACCCATTCTATATTATTTTGGGTTTTTTTGGGTTAAAGGGATATGGGATCTCATGTTTTCAAGGTGCACAACTCCTCCAACATACTTGACTCCGACTCATAGCTCATTTCAATAAATTTTTAGGTCTGAGAACAAGGCAGGTGGATTTGAACTACATGAAGGATGAAATATGCCCAAAGGAACATCATTATTCCATGTAGCATATATCCAAGATGATATATGGAATGCTTAGGTGGATTTTTGTACAACTTAGATAATCAAGAAATTCCCTATGGAAATTTATTCATGGCCATGTTAGCATGATGGAATCAACAATACAAAGTTGTTCGGACATGTCGACCAAATATATGCTATTGCATGGTAGGGTGATGCCATATTTTTCTAATAATAAAGTCATTGTATCACATATGGTCCAATTAGTAGCCACCATTATGATACCCATGTAAATATATTGAGGGTGAGGCTTTATGCATTTTATCAATGAAAGTTTTTAGTGTTTTTTCGTTTTGAAATTGAAAGGGATCCTTCACTAGATTCTATAATTCTTTCAAATCCAATAAACTGGTCATATTCAAAATCTCATGGTTTATTTGGTTACATAAGTATGTCCCTAGACCAAATGTTAGAATTCACTATATTTCATATTATTTTAGGCTTGGGGGATGGGGGGGGGATTTAAGATCTTATGATTCTTAGGATGAACAACCTCCCTAGTAGACCTAATGGAAATATGAACTGGATTTCATAAGTATTTCATATTTGGAGAAGGTTGGGTGGAATGGAGGAATAATGAAAAAAATACATAAAGTTCGAAATATTTTTTATGGAATAGGACACTACCACGTCAATTGTTTAAGGACCAATTAGAGGGTGCTACATTTACAAGGAAAATACAAGAATCTTATTGATTCAGACATGCATTTAAATATTAGAGATGAACTATGCAAGCTTATGATGTGACATGCCAACAACATGACATCAGTGTGTATGGCTCAAAAAATATTGAACCAATGAGTGGATGCCATATGTCGTGATGACTTCAGTAGAGTCCAAGTTGGTCAAATGAGTTGACTGATTAGATTGTGCCACATGGAATCGGGATCCTAAGAACTTAAATATTCTAGGGATACTTTCTTTTTAAAAAATTGGCTAAGTATCATGGTCATAATTGAGATGGATTTAAATGTATTATATTGAATCTTGGGTTTGCAGGTCCAAGTAGATTTATCTTCTAGTGTTCTTTAGCTTGCATAAGATTCACCATGGACCCAATGTTGGAGTTACACATATTGCATAATTTTTTGGTCCATGTGTCTAGGAGAATATGATCCTTTCTTCTTTTCAAGTTACTCAAACATTCCCACAATCATGACACTAGATAAAACCAATCTCTATAATATTTTGGGTTTGTCCATTTGAGAGGATCTCATACTTCATGTTTCGTAGAATTTGGAAACACAACCATAGACCCAATGCCTAATCAAGCTCAATCTAATGATAATTTTGAGTTTGAGAAAAGAGTGGGAGAATTATAAGGCCTTAGCATGAATTTTGAAGCATGCTCAAGATCAAGAATTATTACCAAGTATCGTTGGGATTATTCAAAGGATGGATTGCAAGGACATGTGGTGCACCCAAAGGGGCCATGTCATTAGTACAATAACAAAGGCATTGAAGAAAAAGTACTATAAACTGACTAAGTATTGATATTTAAAAAGAGATGATGTAACATTAGGACAAAGGGGAGAATTGCAGCGTTTTGGAAAAGATGATGCTCCATCCACATGGAAGCATTCTATCGGTCCATGTGGTGGGCTCAAGGCCTAGGGATATTACCTTTCTAAGGTCAAAATTCTCTTATAGATTTATTTAATAAATTTTCAAGTCCATTTGGTAGTGTGATATTAGCCTTATTTTTTATTTTAATCTACATAATTTCTTTCCTGGACTTGACCAATGACTTAAACATATTTGAAAGAATTTTTAGATCTAGGGGTATGGGGAATTTTGAGTGTTTTTTTCTTTCTAGATTTACATGATATTCCATGGACCCTGTTGCCTCCCTAGTTGCACTAGGCAGAACGAATGATGATCCACAAAGATTGAACAAGTCATTTGTTCAAATTCAAAGTTCATAAGTCTAGTTAGGCCTTATGACCCCTTCAAATTCTTTCTTCTTCTTCTTCTTCTTTTATGCATGATCCATACCCCCATGGGGAAAATTGTAATAAAATGATCTAGCATGAGGTCTCTGTTGTGTAAAAGGATCATCTCCCTAAGACTTGATCATCGGTGCATACTCTAGAGTGTTATTTTTTCACTTGTTAATTATATCTTTCTCTTTAGCGAGTTATAATTTCTAAGTTTTTTCACTCACAATCTCCAAAGCTGGAGTGTGTACTAATGGTTAGGCCTTAGTGTGTGTTGTATGAGTCTAGTGTCTAATGTATATTACCATGCTAGTCATTTATATAGAGTCTTATGGACATGCATTAGATCCCTCTAGGAACTTTTTATTATTTTTAATAAGTCATAAAATGTCTCATAAAACTAGATTTTTACCTTGTAATTTGATTAAATAATAAAAACGTAGTACTAGGAGGTATTATATTCCTTGGGGGGTGTCGTTTCTAAGACAAAATACCCCTTATACCCTTGTACCTCCTTTTCGAGAGAAACTATTGACTTACTCTCATTAAAAATCCAATTTTACTCGAAAAGGTGAATAAAAGACAAATAAATCAACATTCCTATTTTTTAGGAAACATCTC